>JAIPRK010000192.1:0-308898 GCA_025469195.1 Chaitophorus viminalis
ATATGACATAAAGGAAATGCCTATTTTAACAACTGGTGAAAATTTCAAGTTTCTGCGACTTATACTTTTTGAATTATAACAAATATTTAAAATCGTTTGACCATAAATCGCTATTTTATGCAATTTCATAAAAATTTAAATTTCAAAGGGTCATAAAATTCTTTCCTTTTGGTCAGGTAGAAATTTTTTTATATTTTTTTGAAGATTAGCTTATGGACAACCTATTGTCAACATTTTGAACCCTAAGTATAAACAGAAAAATTTTTATGAATTTTTATCTACAAAATAACTTGCAAATTATCGTGATTTTGACACATTTTATACAAATTTGAGCTTTATGGGTTTATAAAAAAATTTGAGTGAAACGATCACCGATGTTTTCTAGTGAAGATAAGTTAAGCTTATTATAAACCTAATAATAAATTTTCGAGAGTTTTCGGCCAGCCGATTAAATTTTATAGGTGTTTAAAAAAAAAAAAAAATTTACAAAAATCGAAAATTTAAATTGTCTATAAATAAGTCAAAATATGTCAAAATACTTTGAAAACATATCCATGTATAGAGAACACCAATATAAAGATTTGGTAAAAATTTCAAGTAGTTGCGGTTTTTCGTTTTTGAATTAGAGCATTTTAAAAAAATGTAGTTTGTAAAAACGTGATTTTGCGTAAAATTTCCCGTTTTTTTGTAATTTTTTTAACGTTTTTTTGGATTTTTGCAAAAAGTATTAAAAAAGTTGGATTTTTGACCAGCACAAGTACCATTTAGATTCACTTACCTTTCAGAAAAGTTGCTGTATAAGCAAATCGAAGCATTTTTACTGCAAAAAAAGTTGTCGTCAGACACAAAAAAAAAAAAAAAAACACACATCATTGTAAAATCAATAGATTCCATCACTCCGTTCAGAATCTAAAATATTTACTATATATATAAGTATGTATAATGACAACTTAAACAATTACTACCATTTAAAGTAGTCGAAAAAAATAACTGAAAACTAATATTTGTTTTGAAAACTTAATCAAAATCTATGATATACAATGATTTATACAGATGAGCTCATAGTTCCGTTCTTCCTACAAACATGAAACAGATTCCTCGTTCAAATGTTGAACAGTTTAATAAACAGTTATAAATCAGCTGATTCTAGAGCATAGTCTAAAAACCTGGGAAAATTATAATGTTAAATTATGCATTGCACATTATTTATATTTAGTTATACTTAGTATGATAAAATAACTTTTAAAATTTTTGCATGCATGGATCATATTTACACACATGAAAATTGTCGACAATTTTTGGCATATAATATTTTAAGTATGATTGTAAATAATTATTAAACGAGTTTCATCAATTATAGTTATTACTAATAACTTATTAGTTTCATCTATAGTCAAGCTGTTAAATGTTTCGAATATTTGTATATACATTTAAAAGTTAAAACACTTCTTATATTAAAAATTAAGAGCATGCTGATAACATAATAATTGTATTCGAGCTGTCTAAATCAAATAAAATAATTATTGTATTATTGCTTATTCTATTCGTTTGGAAGTATTTATTGAGCTAAACATAAATAATTTTGTATGAGTAGAACTACGGGCTAAGTAAATTGTGAGTAGGTCGTACTCGATTCCCTTGATTCTTATTTGAAATATTTTCCTCGCAATTCATAAATCATACTAATAATATTAATTAATACGAGTGATATGACTATACGAGTAAAGTACCTAGAAACATAATACTTGAAAGTTTAAACAGTATAACACTCCAATATTGTCATCGTTTGTTGGTTTGATATGAACATTTCTAAGTATAATATAAAAAAACGGCGACTAGCATACACAGAGCGCCCTCTAACTTCAAATATCTCAGTGCCACAGCATAGCGATATAACGATCAATGTTATAGATAGCGCCATACGTTACAATTGGTATTGTACCAAATTAATATTTTGCAAGATTTCAATTCAATGGCGTATTATACATTTTATCAAAAATGGTTTACGGCCAAAATACGTTCTATTAGTTACTGCTAAAAATATTAAATAAAAGAAAAATAAAATAAACGTCATAAAAATGTCTGGCTCATTATAATATTATTCAACTGATGTGAACGTTTTGAAAAACTATTACATCTTTTAGTTCAAACATGAGCAAAAGCACATATCAGCTAGAGCAATTTGTAATGTGGAAATGTTTAATTTTTAATACAAACCTGTTTTGTGTTTTGCCGCGTTATGGACATTATATATTTTTAGGAACAAAATGAAATTATTAGTTTGTTTTTGACAAAAACGCCGTCAGAAGGTATCATATTCACTGTCTTTTAAGATTTTTAAGATATTTTTAAGTCATTTAAGATATTTTTTGGATAAAAACTTTTAATTGTATCTAAACCCAAAGATGTACACTACATTATTCAACATTTCTCAGATTGGAAAAAGTAGGCAGAAGGTACCATATATTGTATAAATGTTTTTATATATGATTTTTTGGATTTCCTAATATAAAAAATATTGAAAAAAAATTAAAACATTTTTTTTTCTTAAGTGTTTTTTTTTTATTTTGTCCGATGACCTATTATTATAGATTTAGTTAGATATTATCTTATCACTCACATTTAAGATTCATGGTTTGAAGTGTTAGAACTATATTATAATTTCCTAATCCTTAGTTATAAATGTCAAACTCATAATAATAAAACAAGACAACTTTTAAATTCTGAATGAACTATGGAGTGATGGAATCTATTGGTTTTACAATGATGTGTGTTTTATTTTTTATTTTATTTTTAATTTTTTTTTTTTTTTTGTATCTTTCATCACGTCTTGGGGCAGTAAAAATGCTTCGTTTTTCTTAAACAGCAACTTTTCTGAAAGGAAAGTGAATGTAGATGGTGCTTGGGCATGTCAAAAATGTAATTTTTTCAGAACTTTTTTAAAGCGTCAAAAAAAAAGATAAAAAAAATTACGAAAAAACGGGAAATACATTTTTTTTAAATGCTCTTTCTCAAAAACGAAAAATCGCAAACACCTGAAATTTTCATCAAATCTTTATATTGGCTTTTTATATACATGTTTAAGTTTTCAAAGTGTGTTGACTCATATTTTGCTTTATTTATAAGCAGTATAAAATTTCGATTTTTGTAAGTTTTTTTTTTTTTTTGAAATATCTATAAAATTTATTTGGTTGTCCAAAAACTCTTGAGAATTTAATACAATGTTTATTATAAATTATACTTATCGTAACTAAAAAATATCGGAGATCATTTAACTCAAATTTTTTTTACAAGCCCATAAAGTTCAAATTTGTATAAAATGTATCAAAATCATGCTAATTTGCAAGTTATTTTGTAAATTATAATTCATAAAATTTATTCTGTTTATACTTAAGGTTCAAAATTGTAACACTAGGTTATCCATAAGTTACTCTTTGATTATCTATAAAAATATTTCTTTTGGACTTAAAGAAAAAAATTTTATGACCGTTTGAAATTTAAATTTTTACGAAATTGCATAAAATAGTGATTTTTCTTCAAACGATTTTAAATATTTGTGATAACTCAAAAAGTATAAGTCGCAGAAACTTGAAATCTTTACCAGTTATTAACATTAGCACTTTCTTTTAGTCATATTTTTTTTAAAGTATGATATTTATTTTTAATCGACTTATAGGCATTTGAAGTTTTCGATTTTTTTAAACTTTTTTTAATAATTGATGATAAAAAAAAATTGGCTGGTACAAAATACTTGAAAATGTAATGGAAGATTCTACACAAGTTGTTCTTATTGTCATTCAAATATTTTTGAAATCTATAAACAGAATTTTTTTTTTTATAAGAATTTAAACATGGAATATTGAAATAATATTCTTGAAATAATAATAATAACCGACAAATCATCTCGATTTTTGGAATTTGCTCTAACTCAAAAACCAAAAAACCAAAACACTTGAAATTTTAAGCAAATGTTTATATTAACATTTTTTATATATGGCTAAGTTTTCAAAGTATTTTGATATTTTTTAACCTATTTATAAACAATTTATATTTTTCGATTTTTTTTATATTTTTTTTTTTTTAAATAAATAATTTTTTGTCGATAAAAAAAAAATTCAGTTAGTTTAAAACTTTTAAAAATATAATGCCAGGTTTAATATAATTTATACTTATGGTAATTAAAATTAATTGAAAATCGTTCTACACAAATTTTTTTTAGAAGCCCATAAATTTTAAATTTCTATAAAATGGGTCAAAATCGTCATAATTTGCATGTTATTTTGTAGTTAAAAATTCATAAAAATTTTCCTATTTATACTTAAGATTTAAAATTTCAACACTGGATTATCCATAAATTACTCTTCAAATAATAATAAAAAATTTCTACCGGATTTTAAGAAATAAATTGTATGACCTTTTGAAATTAAAATTTTTACCAAATTGCATAAAATAACGATTTATCTTCAGCCGATTTTAAATATTTGTAATAATTCAAAATATGTAATAATATATTTTAAAATATACCTATTCTAGCCCAACATATCATCTCTGCTCAGAATTCGTAATTCGTTTACAATGATACCTATCATTGCATTCATATTTAACAAACTCATTTTAATGATATCCTATGAACGACGTGCACTCAACCCCTAACTGTACAGCAGAGTGAGGCCCATCTGGTCCTTTTTTTTTAGTTGTTGATAAAAAAATTTGACTTTATAAAATACTTGTAAATTTAATAGAAGATTCGACATTAGCTGTTTTTACTGTCATTTAAAAATTATTCAAATCCATAGGCCTATTATTATTTTTGATATTAATTTTATTTGTGTTGAAAAAAGTTTAAGTTAAAGTAGCTTGTTTTATTTTATTTGTATCAAAAAAGATTTAAGATTTAAGTATTGAAGAAACTTTTAGATTCTGAATGGAGTGATGGAATCTATTGGTTTTACAATGATGTGTGTTTTTTTTTTATTTTTTTTTTTCTGTCTGAGGACACCTTATTTAGTAGTAATAATGCTTCGATTTTTTTAAACAGCAACTTTTCTGAAAGGAAAGTGAATGTAGATTGTACATTTTTTATTTTATAATGTTAATCTTAGTTAGGTATTAACTCAGATGTTAATTTCATTTTGTTATAAAGTTATTTTATTTAAAATAAAAACTATAATATAAGTAGCTTGTTTACTATTTTGTAAAATATACACCCACCCAGGCCTTCAGGGTTTCAGTCCGCCCCCAATAGCGAGTACAACTCTGTAGTATTAGTAAAATTATATTTATTATAAATATTAGTATTTATAATCAATGGTAAAATAAACAATTATGACGTTTACTTTTTTCATTGATTTTCGCAAATAAAGCTATTTTCATACTGTAGGTACCTTTAAAAAAAATATTGATGATTTTCTTTAGTTATATTATCTTTAAGCTATTAAAAAATTTAAAATATTATTAATTTGATTATCTTATTCAAATGTTAATGAATATTTTCTTTTAATTTTATCTTTTATTTTTATACATTAAATGTATAGGGAACAAACTTGTATTTTAAAGCATGTGACTTTAACATAAGTTTAATAGTCATTTCATTATAGCTTACATGGTTTTTTATTTAATTTACAGTATTAAAAATGAATATGTTTATTATACATTTTATATAAGCCTTCATCCGAGATCATTTATGAGTATGACGATTTATATTATTTATATAATTATTATTTTATAAAACAATATTTTCGATAAAATTGAAACTGTAAACAGTTGTATACCTACACATCTCATTTTTTTATTGTATATAGTTTACAAAAAAAAAAAATCAAAATTCTCAAATTTTTGATTCATTTAATGCGTTCTAAGTAGGAAAAGTTTATTGCAAAACCAAAATTTGTTTTTCAAATTAAATAGAATGGTTAATTATACAAGCCGTTGATTATAATTTATATCTAAGGGATATAAATTTATATCTAATGTATTATAAATTTATTTATTTATAAATTTATATCCAAGTAATTCATTACTAACTAAACAAGAAATATATCATCAGTTTAACTATTTATACGTTTAGGTCAAAGTTCATTAAAATATCACATGTGATGCTACTATAAATTATTTTTTACTGTAAACAGTAAATTATTTTTAAAGTGGATTTATAATATGAGAAAAAAATTATTATAATATTGTTTTGTTTTCAATTTTTCTTTCTTTATAAAACATGGCGGGTATATTAACTAGTAATACATCTTATGATGTTTTCAAACTAAATTTAATCTCGTTAGGAATTGTGTGCGAACAGACTGAGTGATAGTTTTATTGTGCGTGGCGAGAATGTGAGGAACTGCTGTTACCAATCACCGTAATCTAATCATGTGCGAATACAAAAGTCACATATAGGAAATGGTTGTTTGGCAAACCTTATACTGCCAGTGTTAGATAAAATGATACAATGTTTATATAATAAATATATTTTTTTTATTATTATTATTTCTTGTTAACATTATGTTGTACGTATACCTATATCAGTATTTATTTCAATCAGATTTTGGCATCTGAAGATTTATAGACAGTTCTTTTGTTCATTGTTTTTTGACGAGATGTTTAGAACTAATTTTAGGAACTGTAAAATCATTCAATATAAATAATAATAGTAATAATATTATGAATATTTAGTAATTCATAATTCTAATGGGATTCCATTGGTATTTTGATGTTCTTTATATATTTATATATATTCTTACTAATTTAAAATTTTGCTTAAACAAACATAATATACATTTTATATGTTAGGAATATACTAAATTATAATCTTTAACTGAAAACTGAATGCATTTTACATCTTTTATTAAAAAAAATAAAATAAAAAATAATTTGATAAAATATTTATTAATGTACCAAACGGGTTAGGAGTATTTATACCTACCTACAGGGATTCTTTTAGTACACTACTTAGATGTTTCAGGTTTCAAAAACAACTAACTTTTGGGCAAATGTAAATCCAGCCCGGGATTACCATTTTGTTATTAACTCAGCCCTGCTATAACAGGTAATGAAAAGGTCGATTATAAACTTGGCCAGTTGATACGTGTACAAATAATGCTTGGAACCCTTTCCATTCAAACTTCTTTTCAAGTTTTAATTCTGCTCGTCTGAATATACTTTATATTTCACCAACAAGAAGTATTACAAGAAGTACAAACCAACATTTAAATTAAGATAAGACTTTTTAACTCTAAAGAAACCATTTCCATTTCAAACGACAAAAATAAGGATTGTTGAAAATCAAGCTTCAAAACTAAGAAAATAGTGAAATATTAATGAATAAGTATGAATATGTAGAATAATATATACTTATTAAAATTAATTAACCAACAAATAGATGTTCAAAATATCGATTTTGAAAATAAAAAAATTAATTGAATTCTTATATCAAGTTCCAAAATTCCTAAAATTTTAGTGAAAAAAAAAAAAAGAAAAATTATTTATGGAGAACAATGAAAATTTCCTTTTCTAGTATCTTCTGATAAAACTAAAAAACGAAAGTAATTTAAACCCGGCTTACAAATTGAATTATTAACGCATGAAAAATTTGAGTTTACAATCACTGATGTTTTCAAAATAACTCCCCTTTCAAATGGTAACGAGAAATATTTATGTCTGATCTTAATTAAATTAAGTGGTCTTAAGTCAGAGTAATAAGACGGATCAACCTTTGTGAATTATACCCACTGTGCATCGCGAGTTATACAACATTGTCGCGATGTTGAATTTAGATCATAAAAAGACATCACCGATTAATATCAGTGCGATGTTCTATAACCGTTTCATAAAAATAAAGTTTTATATATTATTAATAAGTTACATTACCTAGATGTTAATTGTGTAACACACAAACGATAGTACAATGTAACTAAAGTCTAAATAATATTACAAAGTTTACGTTTTTGCTATAAAAATACACAAGTGACGCATTCAGATTTCAGAACTATAATTTTTATTTTTACCTTTTACGTCCGCGATTTATATGTGATATAAATAATTATTCGAATATAATTATGTCATAACTCATAACTTATTAATATCCACGCTCTACTAATGGAAAGTCATATTCCTTAATATCTGTATACACAATGTATTAATGTACGACATAATAATATATTGTACGATCATCGATCATATACCATTGTTAATCGTAAACAATATCATTAAAATATGTTCTATGGTTAACAATAATAAATATAATAAACAAAATATTATTGAAAAGATATTTATAGAAAAAACCCAGGACAATCAATTATCGTCTTATCGAGAATATTATCATTAGTATTATTGTTTTCGCCACCAATTTCCCTCTCTAGAAGTCTAGAGTCTGGACTCCGCCGCCTGTCAATAGAAGTACGAGGTTCAGTCCTTCATTTATTTAATTACCACTTATCTATATCCAAATATTCCAAGTCATCAGAAATTCATGTTAAAATAAAATATGTCTGTGGTTTATGAATTGAATTTAGTTTTTTATAAGGTATGTTTTGAAGTAACAAAATGCAAATGTTCCAAATCTTATGCCTAGTTATACTAGTGAATATTATAACAAAATAATAATCAATATTTGCAAATTTGATATCAATTACAATGCGATACAATTTTAATTTATCAGGATCAATCAAAATATTGTAACTTTCTATAATGGGCAGTTGATATAAACTCTTAAAATTGATACCTACCTAATAACTTTCTATTCATCTTATCTGATAGGTAGGTAAGTTGGTCAATGCGTATGTAGGTAGGACAATTCAAAGAGGGGTGCGTCCGAGTACCAGAACGAACCCCGGAGAGTGTATATTTTTTTATGCATTTTTTTTTTAAGAAAATAGTTTTCCTGTTACATAATAATTGGTATGCAACATCTAGGTAATGTTGTTTTGCGATTTTTACGCGATTGGCCTATTACTCCTACGTTTTATTGAAACGTCGCATAGATGTTATTTTATAATATTGTTAAAATGTTGCGAAAAAATATGGATACAATATTACATGTATGTCAGCAAAGACGGCCGATTAGCAGTTGTAGGAATATTGTTGCAACTCCAATGCGACTCGCATTACGATGTTCCGTGTTTCAATAAAACATCGCTTCAACATCGAAGCTATGATTAATTACACAGTGGGTAAATTATAATAAGGTTTAAGAAAATGTTTATAAATGTAAATTGTAAATATATAATTATAAACACTTATATATTATTATTATTATTATTACCTAAATCCTTGTTGATGGTAAAGTTGTAATTTTTATTACTTAATTAGTTTCTGAAAATTATTGTAACATTTGAAATAGATTGAAATATTTGTACTCATTTTGATAGATAAATAAATGTTTGTTTTATTATTTAAAAACTTAATAAATCACTGAGCTCGAGCTACAATACATTTACGTTAATGTAATAAACTCAAAAGTATAAGATAAAATATAGGAACTTATATTAAGACGTGATAATAGTTTTTGAACACGATGATTTATTGTTGATTTGAAATATACAAATATATTATATAGGTACTATTCAAATGACTGACTATATAAAACTTAAAAATCAAAAACCTCCACTAAATATCTTACTATCTTTTAGTATGTAGTGTGCTTTATTCAAATGATCTTATAATAACAATTTGATCATTGTAAATACGTAGGTAGCACATATAAAATGTCGATTTACTTTGTTGAATTATGACCAGTAAGGTCCGTATCTTCAAATATAATAAAATAAAACCTTTATTTTAATTGTTATACTTCCCATCTCATGACAAATTATTATATATTATTAAGAATATAAGTAAAGTTATTTTTTAACTGGTGTATTATATTATTACAAAATATTGGTAAACAATAGAGCATATCAAAATAAAAACATGAGGAACGGATTTCATTATTTCGATGTTTTCGAGTTCCCTTTTTTATTTTCTAATGTACGGATGTGAGTGATAATACTTTTTTAGGGTGTATAGAATAATATACAGCTATATTTTTAACCCCCTTACATAAAAGAATTCTGGATACGCCACTGTAAACAACTGTAGCATAAAATGAAAATATGGGTTGTAAGCTTATATGTAGTGTGGTGGGAAAATTGCTTTTCCCTCTGGTTACACAAAGCAAGGGAGGCGTAGGTTAAAATCAAATTATTTAACGCTTCGTTAGATTTTATTTTGTTTCTTGAGCTCAGAGCCGAGTAGCGTATCATCATTTCAAAATGGCGGCTTCATAATGAGACTCCTTTTTTCTGTTACTCATGAATCGTTTTTGTATTGCATTGTTTTTTTATTTTTTTATATCCAGTGAAAATTGTAACATTAATCTAATAATCTGAATGTTACTTCTTCTTGACTTCTTCCTTATGCTATTGTATATATTACTGTTTATTGTAAATACCATTACAGATTATATTTATATTCTAATAAACGATAAAAATAAAAAAAGCTTAATATATTTCCTATTACAGAATTTATACCGTATGTATTTCTCAGATTTATTGAGGAAGATATAAGATAAAGTAATATATTTTTGCCTTTTTTCAGATTTATACAATTCCTAAAAAATATTCCTATTTATAGATAGCATATCCATGTATCACTATTATTTTGATTACTCTTATTCTCCGAGATATTTGAAGCCCATTACTATGAATAGCTAAGAAGCATAAGCAAAAAAAGTTAAGTTTAAAAGGCTGACAAAATTGCATTTTCTTAAAATAAATTTTGATTAATTTTAAATTTTTCATACCATAAAATACTTAAGCCATAATACAGATATTGAGAGATCAATAGTATATACTTTCTATCTTATATGTAATAAATTAATTAAAATAATAACTAATATTAATGTCATGATTGTCATGATAAATAGCTGAATTGTGTTAAAATGTATAGACAATAATCATTATTTTAATTTATTTTATTCTAAGTACCTAAATTTAATATTTATTTTTTATTAATTATTATTATTTTTATTTATTAAATTAATTTATATTATTTTGATTTAATATATATAATTGATTAAAAATATTGTAATTTTATTATAAAAATGAATAAAAATAATACCATTTACATAACTAAACCAGGTGCGATGATCCTCATCAAGCAAGGACTTAACCTAACATAAGTAAATTAGGCATCACTCATAGATAACATTTAAAGTGAATTAAAATTTTCATTTTAAAAAAAAAATCTGTATAGTTTATTCTTTACAATAAATAATATAAATTCTGAATATATACGAATATGTAGTGTATATGTACCTATCTGAAAATCATGGAACAAAAATATAATATAATACAATCATAATTAAATAAGCGTAATATAATCAGAAAAAAAAATTTTTGTTTATTTTCAATTAACGTTTTTAAAAAGTCATTTGTTACTTTATCCGTTTTTTTAATAATTTTATACAATTATAAAAGGTACTGTGAATAAATATGCATTTGTATGGCGAAAATACTTATAGTATATATAATCAGATATTTGGTTAACACTGTTACAGCTTCGTTAGATGTTTTGATAGTTAAAAATTATATAAAAATGAGTATTTTGTATGTAAATAAAACTAATTAAATTGTTTTTATTGTTACCAAGAAAAATAATCATTTTATTACTTCTCAAAGTACAACGCTAATGGTTATTTATCTGTATATATGTTTCATGTATTGTAATTCACTTTGTATTCAAATCATAAAGAGCCTAAATATATAATTTACATAATATTTTATATTTTATATTCATATAAACTAATACAAATATAAAATAAATACTAATAAATGTTTAATATTTAAAATAATTTTTTCCTTCTGAAATCGTAATATAACCGAAAATTGCTGGTGATAAATAAGTGTCATCAAATAGTTAATAACTGTATATATTTTTTTTTTTTTTTATTTCTGTAAAAAGTTTCTAATATTTAAAATATTTGAGCGATGATTTAAAGATTAAAGCTTTAAAAATTATATAAAAAAACAAATAATAATAACCTAATAAAATTAATATTAGGACCAATTTTTCATAATCATTAAAATAATATTATAGTAAGTAACGGAGCTATTCATCGATTTCAAATTGTTATATGTTTTAAATTTAAGAATTACTTATAATGATTATATTTAATGGACTCACATTCTATTTATACTTAAATCATTTTAAAAGCGTTTATTTATTAAATGCGTAATTTCGTTTTGAATGAAATTCAAATAATATTTAATGAAATTTAGTTACACATAATAATATTCTAATGTAGTTACATTATAAGTTATAACATGATAAGTTTTAGGAGAACTATAATTGAAGATCTGAACATTTAGAATTTTAACAAAAAGTTATTTTAACTATTCTCTACATAATATGTTTAATATGTTTCTAAATTGTTTGTTCACGTAATGTATTATTTAATATTGCATTTTTATTTATTAATGATTAGTTCATTTCCCCTCTATCCAAGTAATAAATAATTGTGTGCAGCTCATAATAAAAAAAAAAAAAAAATTATTAAGTATTTATTGTTCAGAAAATCAAATTATAATGTAAACATTTGCAAAACCATTGGTACAAAGGTCAAAATAAAAATTGTAATTAGACTACTACGTGCTTATCAATAAATACATAAATCCCGTGAGCAAATAACAGCGATAATTTATAAAAATCAATAAGTATATGTTAACTGACATTTAATTCCGATACGAAAATTGCTGTCGATATTTATATACTTCACACTGCAGTATTTCAGGGTATAGAACAACTTATTCAATGCGAACAGTTGTAATATTTCATTCGAACGATCACAATGGAGAATACGTATACATTATCATGCGCAAACGACGCAAAACTTAACTATAAGTCGTCGTGGAAAACGATAAATAGCTTAATACTCGCACGCCAGCCTTCCCATTCGTACGTGACTGGAATTGCGAGAGCTATGTTTGTTTTTCGGCAGACCGTGCGGACTCTGATTAGATCAGATCCGCCGCTTATTACCCGTAGTCCCTGCAGGGTATATTAGAGCTTGATGTTCGCCAACAAGGCACAAATACACTTATTTACTCAACACACACTTTTATAAAGTAAAAAACTGAATGTAGTTCTCAAAGTATCTAGTATAACGGAACGTCGTCGAATGAAATACAAAAAAAAAAAAAAAAAAAACAAAAAAAAACAAAAACAAAGATACAGCGGGTAGACGATTATTACGAAAATAGTTATTTTAAAAACAGAGTGACTCGATGTATAAAAGTTACCAATTATAATATTGCAAACGCAGTAAAACAACTGGGAGTCAAGATGAATTATGAATGTTTTTCTTTGGATTGTCGACAAATAAAGCATTTGTGGAAAATAATCAATATTATCGCATAAGATACGAATGTAAATGGGCACTACGCATACAAATTAAGCAATCGACCGCGAGGGTTTAATTTAATACAAAGGGAGAAATAAATACTTTAATAAACGGGATAAACTTATTTTAATTTTGACCAATAGGCATAGTAAGTAAGGATCGCGGATTATCATGTAGCTCGTTACCAATACAATTGTATATATTACATGTATTAATTGCAGCAGACATAAACCGCGATGAAATTATTTTTATAGCATATATATATATAAAAAAAATATGCTTGTGACGTATGAATTATCGTGTATTACAATGTCGTGCGAACATACAATTTACACGTTTATTTATTTAAATTGCAAAATCCTAAGTAGTAGGCTATGTATATTGGGTTACTGTTATTTTTGGCTACTCGAATAATGTTTGTTGGATTTGTAAACGTGACAAAAAAAGCATATAAATAATAATGATAAATATAAAATCACATCGTTCTCATGTACAGAAATGAATAAGCCAAATAATACGACCAGTGCGTTTGGTAAGGATACTAACAAGTTGTTAAAAGCCCGTAACCCCGTGCACGCCGCCGACTATGCTGAAGAATAAGAGACGGAGGCGTGGTCGTCTATACAAAACGGCAACCAATAAGGTCGTCCCGTCCATTTACCCTTTTCTCGCCCCCACGCGCGCAGCTAGCCGTATCGCCAACCCTCGGTTAAGTAGCCGGAATGGTTTTTTGCCGTGCCGCTCTCCGTACGATCCACTTCGTCTCGTAACAGTCGACCACATGTGCGCTATAGGAATACATCGAGTTGACGGCGGTGAACAATATACTAACCATCACATAATATTATAACAATCATTGTGGTCGTAACAAGGACACGACGCTAATAATTACGTGTCTATAATATAATATAATATAATATACCTGTACCGATAGTACGTCGTTTGAAACGGCCAGAGACCAGCGACCGATCGGCCGCACGCGCACGCAACAAATAATAAAACAAAACACTGCCGTAATAATAATATAATATAATATATCTATACAAGTGCCACACACCGTTGTGTACCTATTGCGCGCAGTGTTGCAACAATACAGATCGCGGGCGGCTGCAGTCAGCAATATGTCGCGGTCCGATGTGGAGGAAGACCCGTGCCCCAGGGTCCGGTACTCGGCCAGCCCGTTGGACTTGAAACAGAAACCGGCCGGCAACAACGACTCGCCACCGCAGCCGCCACCGCCGCTGCCGCTGCCGCCGTCCAAGTCGAAGAAGACGTCGTTTTGCATCGAAGCGCTGCTCGGCCACCGGGAAGTCGGACCGCGCAAGGAATCGCTGACCGTGTCGTCCGACTGTTCGTCGACGCCGTGCTCCAGCCGCAGCGCGTCCACATCGCCCGGGCCGGAACAGCACTCACTGTTCGGGTACGAGACCAAGCACGGTGACGAGAACGACGCCATATCCACCGCGGCCATGCGATCGTTGACGTACGGTTCCAACTACGTCAAGTCGTCCGTCGACTTCCCGGTCGCCACTTCCGCCGCCGCGGACATATTGGCCCGAGATCATCACAACAACCATCATCTCCATCACCACAGTCACCACAGGCGGAACGGCAGCGGTTTCGGCTTCGTTCACGGATCCTCGGCATTCCAACCGTTGCCCCGCATGGACACCGCGAACAACAACAACGACAACGACAACGACAACGACAACGACAACGACAACAACGATTCTCCCGGCTCGATCCAGGTGACGGTGGTACCCCCGGCCACTGCGGTCACTACGGCCGTCAACCGTTCAAACGTGTCTGCCGGTCAGTTGCAACAGATGCAACTCGAATGGTTCGCCAGAGCCGGCATGTTCTACGCCGGACCTAGATTGCACGATTTGACAGGTAATATTGTCTTTTTCACTGTGCCGACCCAGTGAACATTATGATTATAATGTAATGTATATGGTTTGGTTTATCGCAAGTAATCGCAAGTACCCACTAAACAGTGTTCAAATCAGCTGCTGTAGGTAATCCAATAATAGTAATTGTACATCACTATGGTTTTAAAAGCATTACAATGTAAGTTTTAATTCGAAAGCACAAAAACCTTATACACCTTATAGGTACCTATTATAATCACTATATAAGTACTTTGCTTTTAGAATGATATCGCTATTTTAAAACGTTTAAATGTACGGAGGAAAATATTATCGTAGTATACAATAAAATTCTTGTTTCAAATATGGAGATAATTATAGTTTTGTCAAAACTATGAACATTATATGTTTTTATCAATGCAAGTAAATACAGTTATAACTAATATTAATAATAATCGCAATAATTACATTTAATTGTTTTCATGCTATAAATTAATGCGTGTAATAAATTATATATTAATTATTAAATATTAATATAAATTATATATTATAACAGTTGTCAGTCGCACCACTGCTTAATCGTATTTCGAAAACTATTATTATAATATTATAATAAATCGTTAGTGGAACACGTTTACAAGACATTTAGAACGCAAGTATATAGTTATTATTCTACGGATGCCATAAAATAAAACTAAAACAACGTTACCATAATATTTTTATCTTTTTCTCTAGACATATTTATTAAAAATATGACATTTATAAAGCAAATACAGCTTTGGATTTCTTCTGATATGGATTTACATAGATTCAGTGACAAAGAAAATGTCATTAGTTCATTACTCATTAGTCATTTCCGACATTGTCGAATAAAGATTATTCAAACAATACAAACTTCAATAAACCAGATAAAACAAATCAATATAATAGATAATACTTTAAATTTAGTATCAACATGATATATAAAACAGATAAAACTAATGAATGTTCATTTTATAATTTTTATCAAGCAGACAATTTATTTGTATGACAAATGTCATAAACTACATAATTTTAATAATCAATGAAATACTCTCAGTTCTTCGCGTATTGCTCGTATTTAAAATATTTGGTTTATTGCCGTAAACCTATTTATTAATGGTAATAGGTATACTCGCTATAAATTTCACTTTTTACAAAACTATAAAAATGTTATTCCATGTAAATAAATTATTGTTATCCTAGTACATATAGCATATACAATATGTTTATTAGGTAGTTATTATAGTAGTTAGATTATTTTTTTCCTAAAAATAAGAGATTGTCGTGTCAATTTACACATATTGTTTTCTAACCAATGTTAAACAGTAAAATGTTTAATAAATCTATAACAATAAATTGTCTTATTTATGACTTAATAGTATTGTTTTCATTTTGAATTTTTACAATATTTTGAATTAGTTGTGGAAGAAAATTTTATTCAAATAATGATGAATTTAATTCATAATTTAGATAACTATTAATCTTAAGACTATCAAGTTGATTTTATTATAATAAAAGGTAACTAATTTAGTGTTTTTGGTTTTTTTTTTTATCAATTAAATAGCAATTTTTAGATACTCATATGACATGACTCAAAATGGGAATTTCTGAGCATTTTTTTTTTTTATCATCATTACTTACATCAATATTTAAAGGCAAAAGTGGATATTTATGATGAATATATTTTAACATAATGTTATTGGGTAGTTTTTTTAAAGAACTTTTTGTATAAATAATTTATAGCTTAACAATATCAAATAAAGATTAAAATATATTATCGCAATATAGATACATAATAATAAAGTAGGACAGGCGGGTACATATTATTATATAAAATAAAGAAAAAATAATTAAGATCAGAAATATAAAATAATTTATCCAATGCAGTGAGCTTAGCTTGCATATAAAAAAAAAATAATAACAATATAATATAAGAAAGACGTCGAATGGTATAGATAGTTAAAAGACAAAAGGAACTTTATGATGGCCAGGAACTTGGGAAATAAAAGAAGTAAATAATGTTTCGATGTTCAAAGAAGAGTAGGAATGGTTTTGGTTAGAGAAAATACTAAATAGCTTGAAAGCTTGAGAAATAGGTTTATCGGAATTGAAATTTGAAGTGGACTTAGGAAAGTTACCTTTGGTTTTGGAAGCAAGAATGACACGTTCTTGTCGAGTTTAACTGTTGGGAAGTTTAAGTTAACAGCCTTTATAATTAACTGGGTGAATACCATGCCTAGTGCACACCTGGAAGGAGAGTTTGGTGATATAGTGCATACACCAGATCCATGTTCTTCCCCACATCTGACAAATCGTGGAACGTGATTACAATAACTCCGAATGTACCGATAAAACAGACAACTATGGTATTGAGGTGGGATTTTGGGAGGATAAAGTTTTCGACAACTATTTTGGTATGCAGTAGATATTCAATTTTTTATAAATCTGAGTTGTTAGTAGGTTTTTTTTAAGTCGCCAAAAAGTGGTAAATGTGATTTAATGGAAAAGCGCTTAATATTATGTACGAGGGTGACCTGATATAGTGATATGTCAATTTAAGAGTTTCAGTCTTGTTTTTTGTGTAGGTATTGAGAACTGAGAACCGATTTGAATTTAGGAATATATTTTTATTTCTTAGTATCTATCTTGGGTGAAATTGAAGAATATGATAAATATATTTTGTTTGGAATTGAATTTATTTTTATTATACAGCGAGTCCATGAGTATTGGGCCACGATTTAGCCGCCGTCATATGTAACACTAGATATAATTGCGCATAAAAGACCAATAACGGAACTGGCAGGCGTAATAGCAGTGCGTTTATAGTAAACGTTATCGACGGACTGTTATAGACTTTACAGAAGTTAATTGGATCTTTTTAAAACATTTTGGTGGTAAAAATATCAAACGATACGAGTATTATACGAATACGTATAAGTATTTACGTTTAACACCATTACTTTTCGATAAATGTTACTCAGATAGTCCATATTTTTTGCGTGCTCATCAAACATTTTCAATTTTGTTCATATTTATAAGAATTTTAAACTGTTGACTTTCGAAATGACAATTGTGTATGAATAAACCTAACTAATAGACAACGTAGCAGTATGCTCTTAAAACTGACAAAATAATATTTTACGTTTTGTGACGCTTTGAATTTGAAGAATAAAGTATGATTTCTATTGAATGAAATTAAACATGTGTATGATGTATTTACGTCATACACCGAACGCTGGTAGAATAAACTAATACGATACTGCAGTTATGCGTATTTAAAATAGGAAACAAACGATCGACTTGAAAACGAAACAAGTTCTTACTGTCATGAAATCAATCATATTACATCACGCGATATTTGGATCATTTTCGATGAATCAAGTCGGTATCACTTTCGGAGTGCGTGAACTCTGAATACATACAAAATGTATATATGCTTCAACTATTTCATTCCCGGAAAATGATTCCTTCAAATCCCTTGTTCAAACATCTTATACTCGTGCTCCGCTTTTATTTATTTATGTATTATTTCAGTCAACGTCAAGCGAGTGTGCAAACAAACGCATTCCTTGGGCTTTTTTTATGAAGTTCTCCTCGGTGGAACCGATAATATGACACAAAACGCATGCTCGCGGTGATAATATAAACGCGTAAAATAACAATGGTAATACATTAAGCCGCCGATTACATGAAACCGTCGCGTCGGGCGTGGATAATGGTCAACCGCTGACCGGCCGCGGCGGCGGTTCACGGGCTGTATCACTGTTGTATTGTCATCAAAATTCGTTTGATTCAGGATTTTATTTAAAACCAATTAATTAATTAATGAATAATAATAATTTTTGATGTGCATTTATATCAATATAATTTCGTTGATTTCTTTGGTAGAGAAACTTTAAAAGTCTATTTTATAATAGTATAGCTGTGTTAATTTATAATAGACTTGTACTCATATTCTTATTACCGTGATGTCTGTAGGTATAAAAATTAAAAACACCTCATTTTTTTTTTTTTTATAAAAATTTCAAATAAAATAATCTCAGCATATGAGTCTCAGTATATACATTTCAAGAATGTAAAGATTAACTTCTGAGAAGTAGAAACCGCTGAGCAGTTACAATGACAGATCTGTATCTAATACGAGTACATTCAACCCACTGACAACTTAATTTGATTATATTTTGAGACACATGCGCTTGTTTCGATAGGGATCGAAAAGGCAATAAACTATTAGTTTATTATTTCGGCTAATTAGAACGAAGATTTCTAATGAACGTCATTTATATAAAACGTGATAAATTTTGGATTTAAAATGACTATCTTATACAGTTTAAAATGGTATTATTTGACACATAAGTTTTGCTTTTTGGAGAACAAAATAAAAAACGAAATAGTTGCCGAAAAAATGAAGTAGGTATCTACAATAATTTTGTAATTATAATACAAATAATACATTTTGATGCTATAAAGTGGTAACGATATACAATGTATAAACTTCAGTATGAAGTATTTTTACGAGCTCCAGTTGAGGGTAAATATCACAGATGAATTTTAAAAGATTTACAATACCTAGGTATTTACTGGTGATATAAAATTGAAGTATAAATTATAAGATTATTTATGATTAGATTGTTTGTATTCCATTCAGAATAAAAAATTAAACTTATTTACTTTTATTTTAATTCACTTGTAAATCTATATTATATTTAACCGGGCTGCACTATGTATTATTTATTGACGATTTTTCAAACAAAAATAGACATTTTGTATTTTATAAATTACTTATACGAAACTCATCAGACAAATAGTAATGTTGCAATAAATAAAATTAATGTTCTATAACATGATGTAGAATTCTTAATCTACAATATTTTTGAGCGTTTATTGTATAAATTGACAAAATGGGTTAAACTGGATGTTTTTTATCCATTTCTTATTTTTTTTTTTTATAAGACTCCTAATTTATTGTTATGTTATTCTTCTGATCCTTGTAAGGTCGTTTCACAAATTGTTTATTATATTGAAATATTATAAATTGATTAAAGTATGAGATAAGGGTTTACGATTAAAATGTATTTTAATGCACTTTGAAGAAGTTCATGACTTGATAAATCTAACAAAACTTTATAAAATCATATTGTGAATTTTGTTTGTTTTATTTTTGTGAATTTCGTTGGGTTATTAGCACAAATAAATTTAAATATATATGTATATAGTAATCCGTAGATGTTACACATCGTACTTCACGATTTAAAATTAACTACGATAAACATAATATAATAAGATATCAAATAAGAATTTCTAAAAATGTAAGAAAAAGAAAAGTTGATAATTTTGTAGTGTTAATCATTTCAAAACATTACCCTCATATTAATTCCAATATCATTACCTGTATGAAAGTTTTAGAAAATTTACCAAGCATTGTGTTCTGAAAAATATTATATGCTGATTAACTTAGTTTAATGAAATTCTTTTTAAGATTATATCATATTTTAATAATTAGCTTCTTTATTACATTATATTGTCAACATACTTTTACATAAACACGTAGTCACTTGTTTTATTTCAGTATACAAATATTATAATATACCTAGTAAAGGAAAATGTAAAAAAATTATACTACTAATTATACTTTGTTTGGAAAATAATGTTCTATTGGCCGACAAAGTATTAATTTAAATGCTATGTAATTAAATATTTAAATATTATACAAATTAAACAGGTCTGTTTCATATATAAACATTTTTAATTGGCAATCATTACAAAATAATACTAAATGGCATCAACGAAAACACGGATTCCAACATTTCAATTATTAGTAGTTATTCTATCGCTCTATATTTCAATTAGCTTTATTTAATTATTTACGTAAACCTTCCAAATTGTTCATAATACCGAGTTTGAAAATGGAATCTAGTTAGTTATCAAAACTAATAATCTGATACTAACAATCCAAAAGCAAATTTAGTGTTTGTTTTAAAGTAATATTATTGGTTTTGTCGTCTGGTTCCGCCGCCATGACTGTGAGAGCGGCAGGGTTGCTATGGTAATAATTATATTTTCCTCCCTTTGACCATTTGTCGCTTCGCATTCCGGAATATCACACCGAGAGGTGTATCAAGCCATTTATTGAAATAACGTCTGACATTATCATAAATAATGGTAATTAAATTATATAAACTTATTCTCTGATTGTTTCCATAAATTTAATACGAAAATGTATAAACAGAATATTTTAAGAAAGTTATGGAAAGTCTATTTAACATCAAATCAATGTAATATTATCCGCAATCAATTTTTTAAAACAGGAATAACAAAATAATGGTATAGAGAAATTAATTATTCACCAATGATTAATGTATAATACGATATATCAAAAAATACAATATTATGTAAATTATATTGCAATCAAAAATAAGTTCCAATTTAATATGTATTTTGAGGACATTTTGACTGGAAGCACTTATTTTATAAGTAAACATAATTGATTAATTTATTGAAGTTCCAATAATGAAATTACACAAAATATATTATACATGTAGTAAAATGTTACTGATTCATTAATAAATATTCACGTTTTACAGTATATTTTTGTCCAAAAGCTTAAAGTTACATCCGCGAAGATTTAAAGTTTCAACTATTGATTGTTTAGGTACATTATAATTCTTATAAATATTTTAAGTGCTAACCAATATTTATTTTTAATCTGTGATATTATAATAAAATACTTATTACATTTTTGTAAATGGAATGAAAATATCTCTAAGGATTGTTAGTAGTTATCGCTTATTATATGATTAATATTTTATTTATATAACACATCTAGTATGATAAAACCTTATTTAAAATAAAAAGCACATTTTTAAAAATAATTTATGCTCTTTTAAAATTATTTCTTTGATTTCAGACATTACAATTTCACTAAAATAAATTTTAAATAATTTAGTAAGTATACGAATCGTTCGTTATTAATGGGTTAAAAATGAAGTTAAATACTTTCCAATATTGAAAAAAATAAAAGATTGATGAGGAAAAAAATTAAACTATAAGATCACAAACTTCGATTTAACCAATAGATGCATCGATAAATATGATTCATAGAACGAGATGGGAATTAATCGTGAACTTAAACAAGAGTAATTGATAATCCCATATAAAGTCGATCACGACATAATATAAGAACATGTTAGAATATTCTTATGAAAAAATGTATTTTAATTTTATAACTCTCAAGTAATTTATAACTAGTATATATTGGATCATTATACCCCTGTCTAAAAGCGATAGATTTTAATCCAAATTAATAAGCCAAATTAGTTAAATCAACACCGAGTGTCACAGTAAAATGTTCTAGTAGATTGAAATAATCTTTCGGTGACTCTCAATAATTGTGTCCACTGTCCCAATTTAATAAGGACTCTGGATTACGTTATCCAAATATTTTTTCATCAAAAATATGAACCTTAAAATGTACTCAGACTCTCTACACATAACATAATATTATGTAATATTAATTTTCGTGAAAGTTCTCTATTTTATTATTAGATTACCAATTGTTAAACTTAAAATGGTTATTTATGTTGTCATTATTGCTATCGCAAATACAACTTATGGTTGGACATTTTATAAACCTATTGTACTTATGATATTTGTTTAGCATTTTCGTAATTTATACTTTCATTTTAACTATGGTAATTGCAAATTTTCAAATGTACATAACCTATACAAATTTATTTTTATTTCAGATATACGCTATAATAATTCATAGTTATTTATAACATTTAATGGTCCTTAAATTTTTTTCTATATTTTTGATACTTAAAACATTAAATGGTTAGTATTGAAGGTTGTTAAAGATACTTATTTATATAAATATAAAAGGGACGCTTTTCAAGCTCTCGATTCTTTTATGGCTTAATGTATGCTGTTTACAGATATAAAAATGTATCTTTTATTTACTATAAAATTAATATTTTAAAAATGAAATAATTAATTCCATAAAAATAAATACTAAATATATCTAGTATTCTATATTATAAATCTTTGCTTTTTTAGATTGATGACAAATAATTTGATATAAAATATATCTAATTTAAAACTAATAATAAACAACACGATAATGAAGATTATTAATTTTAAAGATTGATATTTGTTTACCTATTTTTATTATGTTCTTGATGAAACCATTTTATAAAATAGTATTTTTATGTGCTATAAAAAGCTATTTACCTATCTACAATGTGTGTGTTCGATTTTGTTTTAATCCTTTATATTTTCATTTTATAATTTTGGCTATAAAGAATTTATTACCTTGAAGAATGTATTACAAATTTGTTTAAATAATAGCAGTTTAAACTTATATTAGATTAGATAAATTATAACTCTTCAAGCAATCTAGATTTAATCAAACCAACATTACAACAAAATGTTTAAATATTTCAAGAGTTAGTCGTTGTTTTGATGATTATTTGAATTTTGGTTATCATAATGAATTTTATTTATTTTTAATTTTTAATTTATCGGTATAAACAATAATAAAGTTAATGAATACGCATTTGATAAACATCTACTTCAAGTTAAAAATTCAAAAGTTAAAATTCTCATAAGTCATACGGGTATGAACGGATCAAATAAAAAACTTGATTAGTCTATTTATTTGAATATTAAAATAAATATGTTATGTTCTTATAGCTTGCAATATGTCTTATTAAACATTTTAAATAGTATTACAATTTATATTGTTGTTGATATTATCATAAAGCGAAAATAAATATTATATACATCAAGCTTATACAAGAATATATTTTAAAGTTGAATACAAATCTGACCACGAATTATTTAAAGGATTAAATTCGATTAAATACTGTAGGTAACTGAATAGAATATTGAGAACGGTTAAAATTATTATGCAGATGATGGAAAGCATTAGACTGTATAACCATTCGACCAACGTCAGTTTTCAATTCTTGATGAGGGTACAAACGTACGACAGCGCTGCTTTGTCTTTAATTAGAAATGATAATGAATGTGTATCCTTCAAATAAAAACTTTCATTATGCAATTCTGACTTGTCGTCATTATTTATACAACAGTTGAGGTAATCTTATCTGGGAGACGGTATTATAATTTAAATCATGTTAATTAAAAAGCGTTTGCTCTAGAAAGCACAACAAAAATAGCTTATCATGTTACTATTATACCTAAAAGGCTTAAACCAACAATACGGTTATTTATTTTTCCTCTTAACATTTTGTTTTAGAAATATATAAGCCATGTATATGGTATTAAAGTAGAACGAATTTCAACACTATGTAGTGCCAGAGAACTCAATAGGATCAGAATACCATTTTACAAAAAAAAAAAAAAAAATGGCCAAAACAAAATCGATTCCATTCTGAAACTATGTATCATGAGATATGGATTTGTTAGATATTTATTTAGAAATAAGTTTTTAAATCATGACTGATAAATTTATATAATAATTTAATGTATAGTTATGTGTATGTAGGTATATAAATAGATTTTTTATAAAAGTAATTATTTCATTCTTGGTTACAGTCAACATACTATACTTGGTCTCATCTATTTTTATTATTAATTAATTTAAAAATAACTAAACAATGAAAAATTATATTGATATAACTAGTCATATAGAAATAAATAACTCAAATTCATATAAAAATGTGTTGTTTCAGAAGAAAAATTTTAATAAGCTTAATTTAGATGAATATATGATATTACTGAAAAGATTAAAATGTTGAATATTTTAAATACCTATTACAAATAACATTTGTTAATAAACCAATTAAGTATTTTAGTATATACTCGTATGTGTACATTTTTAATTTTACAAAAGTAATGCTTTATTTCAAAACGTTCCGCTATTTTACTCCGTTAACAGTTAAATTATATTTAAATACTAGAGTAATTCAAATTCTTGTCGTCAGTTTTGATCATTTGGTATTAAAATATAGTTCTTATTATTATTCTGATACCATATTATGTACAATGATGGTCTCTGATAAAAATGTAATTTGTATTCTAGAACATGTGGCAATTTTTAAAAAAAAAACACTTATGATATAATAACGCTTATAGACGATGTCATCACAATGTATTACATATAAATTTAATCAAATTCGTTACCCGTTCACATAATGCACAATTGGCATATATTGAATGATACAACGGAATTTAAAATAATTTCCATGAATACACGTTCCAAGGCGATTTAAATTATTACACTATAGAACTCTTAGGGAACAGTAGAGTTTTTACTATGTTGAGAAATAAAATGTCTTTATTACCATGTTAAATTACATAAGTCAAATATACAATTGTATTAACGATTAGTTATTTTATACTTATATTTTATGTATTTTTTTACTATTCCTATTGTCTATAATACAAGACACGTATTCTGTAGGTACTCAAAATCGGTCTTGTAATAACAATTTTATTAAAATGAACACTTAATTTATTATTTTTACTTGTAAAAAACTGTATGATTTTAAACGCTAAATTATAATTAATAAAATCATAAAGATGCTTTGAAATATTCATGCTACTGCCTACTATATTGGTAATATAATTGGTTTTAATGTGTATATGTGTATGTGTTTGTGTTATCACGAATTGTGATTAAAAATCATTAACAGATTATAAATGGATTTTATTTTTATGTAATTGAAGTATCATTCGAATTCATCTAAATGTAAATAGCAATGAAAATCTACCTAATACCTATTAGATAATTTAATTACGAAAAAACAAACGTTTTAGCTGAAGTATATTATACACGCATGTATAAAAAGTTCATCTTTTCTCCCTGATTATTGTAAGCAATGTTGAGTAGTCGGTGTAGTTTTGAAACATGTATTCTACAATAGGGGAAAAATGTACGAGATTTCATATGCCAGACTATTTGGAATTGCAGATTTTTTTTTCCACGGTAGTGGCAGTAGGGACGATAAAACGACTGAGCTGAAGAGAAAACATCTCGAGGGATTTTCATATAAAATTTATAGCCATTATGCTAAGTATACTGAAAACCCTAACAGTGACAGATAAACAGTTAACAAAGCTTAACTACAAAACATATATAATCAAAAACAATCAGTTTTTCAGCAGCTACAAAATTCACTTTTATCTAAATGAATATTAAATAAATCATCGATGACTGCTATATAGCGTAATAAGGCTGAAAATGAATACCTATGTATAAAGAAAATAATACTTTCAACATATTTTCTTATGTATTTTGTAATAGAATCCAATTCTTATTTAATACAAAATTATTTCATGTTGAAATATGTTTATATATTTAACGAAAAAATGCATTATACAAACTTACGGTATAACAGATGGTGCGAAAAAAATATAATAATGGGTTATATCAATTTATTAGTAGAAGCCATACAATTATCTGAAATTACAATTAAGTAGAATTTATTACGTATCCTAAGGAAAAACTATAAAATAAGCAAACACTGAACAAAATGTTATATGAATAATAAAAAGTATTTATTGTCTACAAATTTTTAGAGCAATTTATAAAATATCTTCATTTAAAAAATAAGTAGAGTAAAATGGCTATCACATTTAAAAAGTATAAGACATATAAGTTTAATTATATTAAAATTGCAGAGTATTTCAAACTTTTAAATTATTACATATTTAGCTATACTTTAGTGCTTCATTAAATTTCAAAGCGATTATTTTCGTATTTTAAAATGGATTCTATCAATAATGTTCTTTTAGTATTTTTTTTTTCATTTAGAAAATCAATTGATAAGTTTTATTTTATTTATAACTTTTATTTAAGTATTTAAGGATTTTTTTTCCCAAATTCTGTTGGTTCTCATTATTGTTTTTCAACATAACGGCCACTTTACAAATATTTAATGGGTATGAAGGGCATAGCGCATATATTGTGGAACAATTTTTTAACAAAACTTTCAGAGAACTTATAAGTTTTAAAAAAACAATTGTTTTTGTAATCCTTATTATTATTGAACTGTTGTGTATTTTTCTTTGTGAGTGAAACATTGTATATATCTTATGTCTAGACATATTTATTGTGTAACATAAAGTTTTTAATAACTATAGATATTACAGCCATAGCCTAGGAACAAAAAAATACGACATTACAAATCAATGTTGAAACCAAATTATTTGCACGAAATCTTAATTATTATAACACATAATTTTAATTATTTTAAATAAACAGTTTTTGACATAAGGGAATACATATTATGTACCTAGTGTATGTGTATAAAATAGTTATACGATTTTTTTGTTTTATGTTTTTACGGTAGCACGTTTTTATGAATTAATGAGAACTCAATCTAAATAAAATACTAAAATAAATGTTTGGATTTATATAGTATACTATTAATAATATCATTATATATTGTTAATTTTCCAATTTTCGGATGATCAAACATTATGATACTTAATTTATAAAGGTTAACTGAATTAGTAAAATGTTCATTTTAACGTGTTGTAATGTATGATATGTTGCCCAATGTGAATTGTAATGGAAATTTTTGAATTCCTTTTCCCTCGATTCGTGTTGTGATGGTCCACAGCAAAGGCTAAGTGATTAAATTAAGTAGGCAATCCTGCCGTCCGGATTCGCTCCTCCCCTCTCGCCTTCTAAATGGCTTTTGGCTCGGAAGAGTGCTACGCAGCGACCAGTTTTATTTGTTCTCTCCCGGGCGTCGTCCCTTTTTATATTGCTCCGAAACCCGGTAGAAAAAAACGTTCAACAGATGCGGACAATTTGCTCTTTGTAAACATTCGGCAAACGTCCTAAATTACATCCCCAAAAGCATCTATCAATTATGCCATCATTCTTCTATATTTAATCTGTAGGCAAGAACTAAAATTACCACAATTAAATTATAAATCAAGAATTGAAATGTACGTGTAATACTAGACGAAAATGTTATTAGGCAATAATAAAATACTTTACGATCAAAGCATTAATTTATTTCTAAATATATATATATATTATTTTCATGGAAAAGGGTAATATTATGCTCGATTAGAGAAGTAAGTAATGAAAATGGATACCCTCATAAGGTTTCCGATAAATTTAAAAATACTTCTAAAAAGGTAGTATTGTGTTGAGAAAAGAAAATTATTATTTATCAGGATCATTTTTAAACAAAGAAAAAAAAATGGTTAAAACAAAGGTTAGACTGAAGGCAACATATTTTTTTTCTTATATTTATATTATGATTTTCATTATAACTATATGACACACTGATATTTTAATATTTATTAATTGTAATTACTGTTGATATATTATAGCTATTTTGAAATAATTTTTGCGTAATATAAAATGTGTACATAGGACATGTCTGTAAACATGGTTTTTCAGAGAAAGCTTAGCATCAACATTGTTGACAATAGTATGGGTGTATTACCTGTAGTGTAGTAAAATGCTGTAACAGTCGCCAGGAAAAAAATATCATAATAAATCAATGTACTGTATTTAAGACACACACATACACACACATTAAGCTTGTGTATGAATATCTATATTTATGTTCATTTTCAATGAATTGGAAATCGCTCATAAAATGTCGTAGCTAATATTTCTAAAATAATAATATCAACAACAAAAGACTGAATATTTTGTTTCAATAAGTGTGTATACAATTAAAATACATATTTTCCTCACATCTTTGCTTTGGTATTTTGGTACAGCGTTTACAATAAACTTAATGTACATTCCATTTGTAAGTTACTTATTATTTTGTTAGATTGCTTAGAGTTGTCACATTAAAACGAAAATTCATTGAGAACCCTTTTTAGATTGTAAATAGTCAAATTAATGATTATTATATCATAGTATACATTAAAGTGTAACATTGTTTTTTTAATTTCAAGACCATAAGAATTGTTTACTGTAATACGGCCATGACAATATCACCTAATTTAATATTTTCATCCTATCAACCTAGTGAAAATATAATATTATTAATTTCACACTCGAGGAATTATTTTCGTCCATATCTGTTGTGTAATAATATATTAATTCAAAAGGTTATAAAATAAAATGTGCAATGGCCCATGGGCTATTCGTTAAACGGTCTAGTCTGTACGGTATTCATAACGGAAAAGTCGCGCAACGACAAAATCGCAGATTTAATAGTTTCACGACGAAGTCCAAATCAACCATAGGTACTACCATTGATTTTAGAATATCAATTACCTACTAGGTAGTATCATCATTTCACGATTTTAACGTGATGTTATTGTATAGTGTAACAGTGTATACGATTGCCGAGGTGTGGTCGGAGCACAGATACGAATAATCACGGAGCGGCGCGAACGCGATATATAATGCGAGAATATCTGCAATAGAGTGAACCAAGAATCAATATTAACACAATAACCTAACGTGACCATAATTTTTTTTCTTCAAAGTGGGACACTTGTACATTTCAATAAGAAACCCATATGATTTTGCGAAAAAAAAAACAAATATTTTATTGAAATAAATGTATAAATGTATGATTGTAATTTGTGATCAATAAACATCTATATTTACCACAAATCAAATTTTCTTAAATCGGAACGTTTCCAGGTTCTTTGGGTGACAGCTGGACACTTAGCTCGAAAGCGGGGCGTATGATGGTCACGTTAGGTATATCTATAATAATATTGTAATATGCATGACGGAAAATAATATTACGCGAAACGAGCAATCATCGGAGTAACGTTTCGTTTTACGCGTAGTAATAATAATAATAATAATACTTTACCGCAAGATTACAATAATACTTTATCACTGACTCATGTACGTGTACGTGTATTGCCGGTCGCAATTAGGAGGAGCGTCCAATTAATTGCGGGAGGGTCGTGCGCGCGAGAGTAGCTTAAAAACGGACAAGAACCGTCGACAGCACCGACAAAAGTGGCGACAGGCATATAGGGACATAGGGTGCGGGCGGATGGGTGGGTGGGTGGAGGGGAGGGGGTGCGTTAATAGATAATGACAACATTGACTAAACGTTTAACCATTTGTTCGCAGCAGCAGCAGTTGCCATTGTTATGATAATTTAATTCTCGGATAAACACAAATCATATAATATATTATAAAGGGTGCGCGCGATTAGAAAAGGTCTCCCCATCATAATAAGCAGCATCACACATACGATCCCTTAAACGTACGAATATTATCCTCCGGGGCTTACAATGGGACGTCATTTGGCGTGATCTTGTGTTTACTCGCGGCATGTGGTTCAGTTATATCGTGTCGCGCCACCAAGCCCAGTGTACACGCACACTGACCCCATACACATGCACAAATATACTTATAAATATATGTGTGTGTACGTGCGTGCGTGTGTGTGTGTGTGTATGTGTATGTGTGTGTATGCATGTATGCGTGTGTGTGTGTGTGTGTGTATGCGTGTATGCGTGTGTATGCGTGTATGCGTGTGTGTGTTTGTGTGTGTGTGTTTATACACTCGCCTACACGCATACGCACATGCACTACTCATTATCGATTGTTCCAGCGCCCGCGACAGTATGTGCACTAGTGGCGGTGCTCTCTTTATTCGCAACGATAATGCAATAATAATAAATATAATTGTTGACCGTGACGAATTTCCGTTGGGGTATCAACATCGAGCGTCCCGTGCACGTACTTAGTAATAACAATAATAATAATATGGTAATAATAATCACATAAAGATGTTACTCGATTGCGACGCGTCAATTAGCATTCTATTCAATTTTCGGAACGCATAAACATACGAAAACAGATACAGTGTGCTGGCACAGAAGGATAATATAATATTATATATTGCGCATTCGTTTCAGTGAAAGTCAATGCTGTGTTGTTGTTTTTCACTAGGAACAAATTAGTAAGCTGTCATATTCTCCGCACAAAACGGCGAATCTCTGAAGTCCGTATACTATTGTATAGTGCAAAATTATTTAGTTTCCATCTTACTGTCGTAATTGAAGTTAAAATAAATTGAAATATAATACGTACAACCCTACGCTTAATATCGATTTCCAGTGCTCACAAAACTTTATTAATAAAATTAATCAAAAAATATGCAAAACAATCAAAATAAGTCATTACCAATGTTTGAAGTATAAAACGTGGTACAACGAGTCGACGAATATAGTATATACTTTACTTTACTTATCACTAATTAGTATTGCAGAATACGTTTAAATAATACCGTGTTATATATTTCATCTATACATAACATTAAAAAATACACCCATCAGGTAAACAGAAAAATACAGTGTAATCATACAAATACTATTTTTATTTTTCTTGATACCAAACGATAGGAACTACAATTATTATTAGTGAATTCACTTCATGGAGTGCGCGGTGGCTTTTTTTATGTTTACGCGATATACCCTCACAATCTCACTTTACTGTCACTCTATGTTTTCGTCGGGTCTTTATTAATGAGTGGCGGAGGAAACTCGAACCATATATAATCTACGTATTGATACATAATTTTTACAATATAAAGTTGACCAAAAATAACTTTAAAGCTGCCAAATAATTGTTCTTTCATTCGATAACAATTGTTATCTTATGAGAAACGCTAAAAATATACTACGTTTATGTAATATCGTCGTACCTATATTTAAATAAGGAGCTAATTAACCATTTTCAATCTCAAATATTATTATACATACCTATAATAGTTATTATTCATTATATTAATTTTAATAATATTATGATAATAATTAGCATATTTATATGAATCATGCGTGTTAAAAACATAATATATAAGTGACCTATTCTGTATACAGTCGTAAGAATTTTATTTAAAAGTATACTCAATTCTCAAATATTAATATAAAAAATAATTCCTTTCTTGTTAAAATTATGAAATTAAAAATTTATATAAACTGTTTTGTTAATACATAGGCAACATTGATTTTATTTCACGTAATTATCCTTCCAGCATCTCCTTTATTAACCGTACAAACACAGGAAAATAAAGTACACAAAATAAAATAAATTGTTAATAAAATATACTTTACAGCTATACTTATATACTTATATACTTGATGAATATAAACAATTAATAATGCATTGAAATTTCGTTAGTTTCTGATTATGTTTTTACAATCCAATATTAAAATTTTCCTGAAAGTATGAAATATTATAAAAGTCTCAATAAAACAAAAAAATGATTTTATTCTAACGGATCTGGAGTCATTATGGGTACGCAATACTCCTGAAATGTTCATCGTGTATCGTGGAACAAATAAAGTACCTATATGTGAATAAGAGTAGTTAAAATTTTATACTTTAGTAATCATTTGTAAAATTAATTTTAAAAATTGTTTTACTAGAGTGGTTGGACGTTAATAATTTTAAAGGAGTTAAATAATTTACGTTTCTAGACATTCTTAAATAATATAATTTTTTGTTAATAATAGAATCTTGTAGAAGCATTTTTCTTCTCTTCGAAAATATCAATATACGAAATCGATAAATAGTTGTTCAATAAAATATACTAACGTATTTCCTTATGTTACAATTATGTCAACTAACAGAATATTAAGGATATTTCATTTTTTCATAATTTTATATAGTGAGATGATAACGGTCAATGGAAAATATGGTGACAATTTTTACCAATCGAACGTGATAAGTATTTAGATAATATTTTATTTGACTATTACGTGGATTAAATAAAAAATAAGCAAAAATTATAAAATATAAAAACTATATTTCCGTGATAAGTTATAAGTGTAGTTCAGAAAGTTAAAGTGATTTCTCTAAGATTAATATCACAATATGACATTAACAATGGGTGGAATGAATTACACTCTTAGAAATTACACATTTGACATTAGTTTCGTCTCGTTGGGCTTTAATAATCTGTAGAATTGCATTAGAGTAAGGAAAGGACAGTATTATGAGATGAATATTTCATAATGATAATTCGTAATAATATTCGTAAGCATATGCGATAAATTAAACAGTTATCAATATTAACGTTTTAACATCACAAGAGCTGACTATTAAAAACAATTTATAACGATTATGGTTGGTGTAAATCACTGACAAATTATAAATTTATTTTTGCTAACACCGGCAAAAATTAACAAAAAAAAATATTTGAAATATTTAAGTCAGGTTAGGTGAACAAAAAAAAAGAGATTGATTTATTTGTACATTTTTACACACTACAAGAGTTCATTATTATAACATATGTACATCGTGCACATGTCCTATTTATGTAAATATAAATATTAAATATTTAAAAAAGTCACAATCGAGTTAACAATGTGCCAAATAAATAAATTAGACTTATCTCTTATAATTTGAATCATGATTATAAACTACCAAAAACAAACTATAAATAATTAGGTTTTTTCTTATCTAGTTTCAGTGCACATTTTTATTTTTTGATTTAAACATTTCCATCAACGTTTATTCCAACTAAATAACGAAAAAAATTCTTTGTTTTTTTTTCAAGTTTTATAAGTGTAAAGTTGAGTTTTTACCAAGTTTCTTTAAAACAATATTTATAAAACGACGATAATTTATAATTAATCCTATATTTTTAAAACATAATATTATAACGAAATATATAGGTGACCGTAAAATTAATTCAAGACACTATTCTACTTTACCTATATTGAAAACTGAAATGTACGTAATCGGGTTTTTTTTTTTCAACCCAAAATCGCATCTATTTTAAGATTTGTAGGACTACCAAAGCGAATGAACAAATGAGGAGGATTTAAAAAAATTACATGAATATATAATGCTTTATATTTTACGTTTAATATGTACCCATATTTCGTGAAGTTACACGAAAGTTGATATATATATATATATATATATATATAACGTGAAATTATAGTTAAAATTATTTTCAACAATTGATTATATTTACAGGTCCACACCCACATGCATTACTAGGAAAGACGAGAAGACCAAGAACTGCATTCACTAGCCAACAACTTCTAGAGTTAGAAAAACAATTCAGGCAAAATAAATATTTGTCCAGACCTAAAAGATTCGAGGTGGCAACAAATTTGATGCTTACTGAAACTCAAGTATGAATATTTTAATTATTTTTAAAATTATAATTTTTTTTTTTTTTGTTATACGATTTAAAACATTTAAAAAAATTTATTCAATTTACGTATAAGTATAGTTTATGATTTTTTCAACCTAGATATTTTGAACGAAGATTAAAATAAATTTATTCGATGTCCTTTGTGTGTTATTAAGCAAATACTTGTAAATTACGTATTATTATTAAGTGGAACTTAAATTATTAAAAATTCAATTCTATTATTTAATATTTTACTGGGAACAATGGCCCAAGAGGCCAATAATGCGAAAGATTTTACACATCCGCTTTTTATTACAAATTATAATAAATACTTTCTTGAAAACAAATATTATTAAAGATGTATAATCATAATTTAATTTAGTTTTTCTGTGTTTTATTTTAATTAAAATACGTTTTAACTGATGAATTTGAATCATTAATTTCGAGTTTGGAATAAATATTTTTAAAAAGAATATTTGAATTAACTTTCGAGAAACTTTTTCTTTCCAAATTGTATTACAATATTTACAATGGAATTTGCTTTCCACCAAAACATATTATTCCTTCAAATTCATTTAATCCTGAGATTATATATATTTTGAAAATAAAATAAAATTAACATTGAAATATAGCCATGCATATAAATCAAATAATTATTTATCGTTCGGTATACAGACATTAAATAGAGCATCATTATCTACAAAGGATCATAAAATAATTCACAATAGGTTATGTAGTAACAATACGCAAAATATAATATAGGAAAGAACATACCGATCTTTCATCATTAATTAAGCGTATCATTGTTTTTGTACATGAATGATGAATTCATAAATCGGTAATTATTACATATTATGTACTAAGAGAGTATAATAGTAATGCGTTTCAGCGGAAAATGATGGTTTGATGAAGTAAATAATATATGTAATTACAATACGGTACTTACAGTTAAAGTCTCAGTTAACTGGATTTTTTGACCCAACTTTCCACAATTTTTATCATATTAACTCAAAAATCAATACTATGCATAGCAGGCTTTAAACTAGAAGTCTAAATATTGCGTTTACATATCTTACTTAAATATTTTATATTGTTGGATTAATAATCACAATATTATTAATATAAATTGACAAAATCATCTTTAAAGTAATAAAAACTTATAAACAAAGTAATAACGTAACATATAAAGTAAGAGATAAACATATTTTTTCGTCTTAAAAGTTTTCTTCAGTACTGTAATATCCTCATATATTTCAAAATGATTTAATTTCAATTTTTGAATAACATTTTACTCGATTCAACTAATATAATTAATTATTGATACTTCTATTTTAAACCTGTCTGGATTATACCAATTAGAAAATCAGTATTTTTTCAGGTTGCATGTTTCTTTAGTTATTGATTCAGAATATTGAAAGTTTATTTTATGTATATTTTGAAATATTGAGAGAAATTTCTTTATTTGACAAGAATATTTTTTAAAAGCTTAAAACAGATTTTTGAGTTTCTAAAATCGTATTTTTTTGTTTTTATGTGCATATTATATACGTACGTTTGTACTTAATTTTATTACATTATTTACATTATAAGATTACAAATTAGTAACTACAAATTAAATGGTACGGTTCTCAAACATTTATCGTACGAGACTTTAATAATTAGTCACATGTTCAAAAAGCAAATAGAATCCGCCCCCCTCTTCGAACATCGAAGTTTAAAATATATAATAAGAAAATTGTAGGTCTCTCGTTGTTGTAATAAACATCCTTTTACCCTCGGCTCTTCGTATTATTAAATGACCAAACATTTATTTCGATTAATATCCAGTGGACAATAAAATTATAAGTTACACTAATATAATAAGTATTAAGTATAGTATAATATTTTATTTTGTCAGTTGTTTTCTAATACCGAAATTGGGCTATCACATGCCAACTGACAACTAAGAAAAGTCGTACAAAACAATATGGGTATATTAAATGATAATTTTTTTTTATAAAATATTAAACTACCTATTAGATATTTAACTTTTTAAATCTTGAAACAAAATGATATTATATATTATATACAAATAATATCCAAGTAAGTTTTCATGAACTTAAAATACAAAATATTTTTATTTTTTTTATGTCTTATTAAAAATAAATTTCCGTAATTTTTGATGATAATAATGAAAATGTATACAAAGCTTATTTATCTGAATGTATATATGATTTATTTTATATGACAATTGGCCAAAACTAGGATTGATATATTTTGAATTTCCAATATTCATAAATAATAGTATCGTCTGTTTATATTGGAATGAATTTTAATACATTTATAAAATAATGTTCATTTCCAATATGTACTATATATGTCTCTGCACATAAATTAAATGTAAAAGTTCTATTATTATTATTATTATTGTTTCTTCTAAACCATTGAAAATTTATTTAATTGGTTGTAATAAGTTTCTTTTCCATTTTCAGCATTCTTTTACGTTTAAAGTCTAAATGTCGTAATAATTTTATACAAAATGATATCATAAAATGATTTTAGCTCGCTTTTCGATTTATTTTTATTAAAAGTGGCAAGTATGAAAGTATTGTTTATTTGAAAATACTGCTTTTAAACTCATTTTGTAACTTTTAAAAGGCCATGTTACAAGTTCTGTATTTTTCTATTTGCTTTTTGCTTGTACTAATTAGAAAATAAGTTCTAAGTAGAACCGTGCACTATTGCCTTAAACAAAACTTTCCAGTAAACCGAGTAGGATGTGTAAATATCAAATTAACATGCCATGGATGACTTTAGTACCGGTCTTTTACGTTTCTGGTAACTAAATAACTTTCATTCATTTTTGTCTGAAAATGTATAATAAGAATAAAACTGCCTCGTGTGGACATGGATACATTTATGAAACTATATCCAGTCATTCAAATGTTGAAATTTTAAGTTAAGTAGGTATATTAAAATAATTATTGGAATGCGAAAAAAGATAATATGCATATACATTTTATAGTATCTTAATGGAAATGTAATAACCATTGGTAAATGTCGATATTTGTTAGAGAAAGAAAACATCAACACGATCGATATAAGGGTTCTACCTCATAATTCTCCCGTGATTGCTCGCTCACGCCTATACGTAACTACGCTAAACGATGGAGTAGTGCGGCAAGCACAAATCTCTTCCGTATCAGTTTTTCGTACGATATGAAATAACATTATTGATTTTAAAAGCAATACTGACGGTAGATATTTTTTTCTCGTATATATATTGATCACAAACCGTAAACGTAGGTACATAACATATTTTATTGTACGTATACGTATAAAATAATAGATTGCTGCGATCTCACATTTAACTACTGACTATTCGGTGTGTACATTTCAATTTTTAATAATTATATTATAGTGTACCTATTTCTACGATATACGTAACTTTTAAAATACTTTTTAAATTTTTTGTAACTGTGTATACATACGCAATACTACAATATCATCGTTTAATCAAAACGTTTGGAATTTCAGGTGAAAATTTGGTTTCAAAATCGACGAATGAAATGGAAACGCAGTAAAAAAGCTCAGCAAGAAGCCAAAATATCATCGAGAGATGACACAACATTGGAAAAGCGAGGATCCATAAGTCGGACTTGTGGTACTGGGAGTAATGACTTACAAAATACCATTAATATCAGATCTCCCGACGAGTCTCATATAAAAATAGACTGCCCGACATCTTCCGTGGCCACGACAATTCAAACTCAATCCCATCACAACTCTACTGCTCAATTAAACCATAATTATCATACAATAAATAATATAAGATCACATGAGCAAGATGGGAACTGTGAGTCTCTGTATAGACCGTACGTATCATAACAAACGTATCGAGTAGATTTATTTTATATGATCTGATCAAATAATTCAAATTGATCACTATATTATTGTAACATAGTCGTTTTCCATTGATTTTAAGTATTTGATAAAACGATCAAATTCATCAATATATTGTGTTTTATTTATAAATATAATATAATATATCATATTATTAATTCTGTAATATTAAAATAACATAATTTTAATTGAAAATTATATATCCATTTTTCACTAAAAACATTTAGAAATTATTTAAAAATCATACAATGTTTGTTAATTGGATATAAATATTTTTAATTTTATGTAATAAATAATATTCTGGTTTTCCAAAAATCTATTTGTTTAAAATAACCGCATTGGATTAGTTGTTATCATAATACACGTATGACGTATCTACTGGTATTATAGTAAAATACTATTATTTACGAAGTACATTAATTATTTGTATCTACATATTTAATGTTCTTTAACAATATTGTAAATTTATTTATTTTAGTTATACGAGAGAGATAATAATTGTATGTTTTTGTGTGACTGTTTTCATTCCTATTTACTACTAATTAAACATTATTATACAATATTTTAATAATAGATATTACATATATAATAATGAATAAATTATAGTACTTTTAATATATAAAATCTGAAATTCATTTAAGTACATGCTTCATTCGTGCGAATATAGTAAGGACTAAGGTTACATGATGTGTAAATATTTATTAAAAAAAAATGATAATAATAATGCATTTACATTTTATAAGAATAAATAATTACATTTCTCATTTAAATCTGATGTAGATTTAATGTACATAAATTATTAAAAGTGGTACCTAGTATTCTTATTTCTTTTGTATGGGCTGCATTTTACATGCATTGATTATTTATTATATATGTCATTATTAATAAATTATAAATCTACATAAAACCCAAATAGATTAGTAAACTTATCTCATCCAATTCCTTTAACAGAACATTTATTGAACACGTTCACTAAGTTAAACTGGCCGAAGAAATCGGCCATTTCTGTTACATTGTTCTGTATTAAATAACTACTTATACAAGGTATAATAATTTAATACGATTAAATTAGTAATAAAGTGCCCTGAAGAATCACTTAAGACATTTTATGCAGTATGATATACTCAAAATTAATTAGTTAATAGTTATTACTTGTACTATCGAGTACCAACAAACTACCAATTCTCTATCAAATAACTATTTTTGATACTGTCACAGAACAAAATAAAGTTACAATATTAGGAACTTATGCATATGCATTTGAATATTTAAGAAAACAAAAAGAAAAATTTATAATGCATATTTTACAGTCCTGGGCCGGATTTAGGAGAGGGCTGAGTGGGCTGTAGCCCAGGGACCCCTACAATTGTATGATATTTAAATTAGGATCCAGAAAAATATTTTATTTATATTTACACATATTTAATTAAATAATATTGAATTTAATTAGGCATTAAAAATTTAACTTTTACTAACTTATAATAGATGTATTCGCGTATGTTGACAATGAAGAATCTAGGTAAGATAGGTTTTTATGCTATCCATGTTTGGTGTGCACTGTCGATTGTAATAATATAAGTAAATTTATTTCTAAATATACACATGTGGGTCTGTAATTATACGTTAAAATGTCGTAGCAAACACGATGGTTAACGACAATAATTTACCGTCAGAATTGTGAGATTATTTTTCTGTTATTTTTATATTTTAAGAAAATTTGATTTTCAAAACGTTAATTATAATTTTGTACAAATGTAATCAAGAAAATTTCCAGACATTTAATTTGAATTACTTAACATTAATTTTTTTATATTTTTTTTTAAAAATACTTACACTTAATATTATGATGAAATAATTTATACTGATTTGATTGTTTTTATAGTTATTTATTATTAAATAAATAGTTAACTGTTACTACTACTAATCACTAAATATGATAATAATTGTTATTTAATAAGTAAAAAAATATATTTCCTTGTATGAGGGGCCCCCATAATGCATTCCGCCCAGATGCCACCACATACCTAAATCCAACCCTGTTTTACACAATGAAAAAAATAAAACAAACATGTTTATACAAGAATAATGATATTAAAATTCAAAGGATGCTTTCAAAAACATTAAGCGATACATAAGTTCACGATTCAAGCATACATTTTACTTCATTTTACCTTAAATTTCCAAAATTATACCCCTAATGAGATATGTATTTTACAAGATTAAATTTTCTCGTTAATTGTATAGTGCAAACCATTAATTCAATAGGTTACAATGTGTGACAGTGATCCTAAATACATACAAACAGAGGGCTGTTAAAGAAAACAAATGAGCTAGGGCGAGTTTACAATTTCCTTCAGAGATTAAAAAGTGGTTTTATGTTAGGCGGAGCAAGCGGCAAGCAGCGGTCCACCAACGTGCCAATGTGAACAGGCTACGTTTAGGGAGGAGGAGAGTTTTCGCCGCAGCTCTAATTAGCTCCAGATTAAAGTAATGTCGAGGGAGCTATTAGAGACATTTAGCTGTTAATTAAAACTGTTTTCCAGCCGGTCCAAATGCGGGCAAACGTGGTAGACACTGGGGAAAACGCTCGTAAAAACTTGTGATTAATGATCAACGAGAGAGGAATAAAACTATATTCTACTGGCTGGCCATTTGATGAAAACGACTATGGTATTGCTCTTCTTCTTCATTTTCACCCTCGTATAGTTTACATATACACTACTCTAATTGAAAACCCCAAAAAGTGTATTATTTAAATTCGATTTTTTTTTTTCGTTTTTTTACTCATTTTACAACTAATTTAAACAAAAGTTTGTTTTTACTCGCATACATTTTATATCGTACCAATTGTAAATCTAATTTTTGTATTCCAAATAAATGCACGAAGATTAATATTGTTTCGCATAAACAATTATTTTATGTGTTACGATAACTATAGCGTATCTAATTATTAAACTTTTTTTAATTTTTCCATATTATTATATCGGGTATTAATGGTACTTTAGAGACATAATTTTTCCAAATAATCAGTTTATTTCAAGAAAAGTGTGGTACCATTATTATCATAAAATTATTCACTGTGGAATTTTAAAACATTTTAATGTTTGATTTATTATAAAAATAATTTTAACCAAATAAGTATATAATGATATGTACATTATTTGTTTAAGTATATAATGTAACATATTCAATTTTTATCTGACTAATGTATTATTGAACAAAATTCAAAATATTTACTCCTATTATGATCGCAAAAATTTCAAAATAGTAAATGTACTGATTTACCTTTGCGGCTTTGCATTTAAAGTTTTAATATTTTCTCAATACGACACTGTACTTACTCATATAATATACCTTATTGTATTTGGTTTTAAATTCCAAGAAAAATTATTTTATTTTATTTTTTCCATTTAAGTATAATAATATGTTAGTATAGATAACATTAGTTTTTAACAAAATACATTTTGCTTACTTAGTTATAATCCAGAAAAAAAATAACCTTAGAGACTAGAAACTTATTAATTATTAAATAATTACTAATAATTACACTAGTTTTGCTATTAGTTAGGAGTGGCATAGTTTAATTATTTTTTATCATAATAAGAAAAAAACGTCATATTATTTTTACAGATTTCCTGTTTTATAAACTTTGAATATCCTGTAACTTTTTGGTTTATTATTGTTAAAACTATAGGGTTGATAATTATAACAATAATTATATCATACAAATACTGGCATTTTAATATTTGTTTTGTTACTCTGTACTCAATTTATAGCTTTTGATGAAATCGTTATAAAATGTAATAATATAACATAATGTTTATTAACTTTTGTGAGCACTAATAGGTACGATCAAAACGATTTTTCAAAAGCTATGATTTATCATTGTTTTCGAATTCAAAAATAAATTACCTCCCTCCCCCTTCCTTAACTCTCTTAATGTCTGTATTAACACTTTTTTGGTTTTGACTATTTGTTTACACCGGATACATTTGTGTTAATGTTGAAGCAATCCCTAGTCATTAGCCTTTATTTTTAGATTCTGAGCAAGGCAACAAGATTAATTTGAAATGATAATTTTATACATGATTTATTATTCATTATTATTATTAGAATAGAATAATGGTCTAGAAGTTTCATATATAATCTTCTGGTAATTGAAGTTTGATATCAATGAAGATATAATTTCTGATGTACTTTATAATATGTTTATAGTATAATACAGAACGAATCATACATAAAATAAAATATTCTAATTCACAAACTTTATACATTTTAATTTATAGCTATGCATGTGTTTGATAAGATGAGATGAAATACTAAGTCATTAAAATTTGTGAAAATACTTAATAATTATGAGTACGTAAAAAAAATGTTATCCGTAGAAGTAGAATAAGTGATTGTCAACCCATAATTTTTGTGACCAATGTAATCTAAAGCGTTTTTTGAATACTCTGAATCTGAAATTAATCATAAGGTAGTTTAAAAATTATAAATTTAAATAATATGTGATTTCATAAACAATGTAACACGTTGTAATGTTTAGCTTATCTATTTGAAATTTACTATTTATAATTTAAAAATCTAGTGAGTTTTAATTTAAGATCAATTTTATTCACAAAGAATTATTTATGCTTTATAAATCAGGTACCTACTTCAGTTTTTGACTATTTTATTTTAACCATTATATCTTAGGTCAGATTTTATGCATTATTGTTGTAGTACAATATCAGATTTATTATTTCAAACAAAATCTATTTGTAGTAATGCAGAAGAAAACATAATTTAGATAATACGACTAGACTTATTCAAAGGTAATGTATAATAAATAATATTACAGTTATACTTATGTTTAAGTATATACATAAACAATTAAGCATTATTCAAAATTATACAGGTATATATCAATTCTATATACTATATCATAGAATAATATAATAAACATAACTAATTTATAAGCCTACTAGCACAATATCTAGTACATAGAAATTTTTTTTTATTTTTTTCGTAAATTGACCAAATTAGGTACTTGACGATTTTTAAATTTTACAAGATGTGTAATTTTAAAATTTCAAAATTTCAAAATATCAAAATGCAGTATAATGCATTATATGTAAAATTATGTTATGCAATTTATTTTTTGGAACTTTTTAGATGATACTCAATTATTTAAAATTTATTTATTTATTTATTAATTTTTTTTTAATCAAAAAGAATAAAGGTGTAATATAATGTTTATCATGAGTATTTATTTTTGTCATATGAAACGTTATTGTCATTAATAAAATAATATTATGCTCTTTCCTCCAAAGTTAAAAAGAAATTATATGAAAAAATAATTTTATATTATCATGAACTATAATGTTTAAACTAAAATCAAAACAAACTTCTACCGTGATGAATAAGTAAAAATAATAGAATCGTTCAACAAATATAACCTGATTTAAAAGTAAACCATCGCAAACTAGGTAGTTGTTTTCATAAATTACAACGGTATTGTACTGTGCTAAAGAACCATAACAAAAAAGTAGAGCCATCTTAATCTGTGTTTCAGGCCGATAAACATTTGCAGGAAATTACACTTCCTGTTATTAAAATATTGAAGGCACACAGCTGCTCTTCTATACTTAAATTGCGTTCGAACGAAAAAAATTACACACTGTCAAATCGTGTGGGTTTGCTGTTCGTCATAATAGGTCTAATGTACATAATAATTGAGCATTGCTTTCAAATTTATAATAATAGCGCAACACTCTCGAGACGATAGACGACGACGATGACGACTACGTGTGCAAAGCGAAACGTCAAACGTGTGCGCTGTAGTCCTCGGTTGTTGTATCGTGTCCTATACTTACCCGTTATCATCATCATATTACTAACAATAATAAAATACAGTCTTCTGCCCGACCACCGAAGAATTACGTTATCAAAGTATATTTTGGTGTTCTGAAAATATCGCAATATCTTACAAATGTTATAACGTGCTGTAACTGCAGTGTCTATATAGTCGTTCATATGGTTAAAAGACGGTGAAATCGTTGGCCATTGTATTATGCTATCTATATTTTTTTTATGAATCTATTGTTTCAAAATACAGACATTAAAATATGATAAATGTAGGACTCGAATTAACAGTAATGAATAAACTGTTAAAAAACTATTTCCGCAAGCGTCTTAAGTATGAAAATGATGGGTTTGGTTAATATTGTAGTATAGTAGTAAGTAGTTAGTATAGTAATGCTGTTTTATTTAGCAATACTGGCGTCACCGATTTCTGAAATTTAAGCGATTACAAGAGTTATGTCGTAGATTTAATAACAGAACGAAAACTTACGTATGAGTAGATACACATTTTCACAAAAAATTGCTCAAATACACATATACTATTACAGTTGTCAGTTACTTACTCTGTAGGTATACTTTCTTGATTTAGTTGGTCGTCGGGGGACAAAGCTCCCCACTATTTTTCTCTAGCGCACCTTAACGCATTATTTTTATAATTCAAATAGAAGGAAGATACGTCCTTGGCACTAACTATATTTTGAACGTATACGTGTTGTACAAATTCAATGATTTTTTGATTTTTTTATTCATATGAAATTTAATTGTTCTAATCACTTTATTTACGAAGAGAAAAGATTTTGTTTTCGGTAAGTTTTATAATACGTAAATAAAATGTATTATTTTTATTTTTAGTGGTTAAACATATCAAATAGTAATTTTTAACAAAAATATTAAATACCAAATCGTTCTTGATATCGCATAATTAATGCGTACACTATAGTACTATACAATAAAAATACGATTACTTACCTGTCTGTCACGCAAATGGTTATACTGTACAAAGAAATTAAGATCTAGATCGATTAAAATGAATTAACTATTATAATAATTAGTAGCTATTGATATTTATTTTCTAATATTTTTGTTTCTTAAAATATTTAGTATGTAGTTAATAAATACATTAATGATTGCCGATTAATACATAATAAATGCCGATGACATATACCAACCGGAAAATACAAATTTAAAAATCGAAGATCACTAACATTTTATGCGTATTTTACGGTTCCATTTTTCTCATTTGAACACCAAGAATCTTAAGGTAAACATAGTCCAACGTCGATATATATTTAGTCAAAAACTAAAAAAATAATTTACATAAGGGAAATTTTGTTTAATAACATAAAAAATGAAATTTTATTTTTAATATTAAAATGTGTAAGAATAAAAATTAGATAATGAGCGAAAATGGTATAGCAAGTAAGTATAATGTAATTGCTGTCCGTTACAGATGATGATCACAATACAAATTATTACAATAGAGACCTGAAGAAGTACGTTCAAATAATTCTTCTTTGACAGTTGCCATTTGTGAATCAAATAGAACACACATACGTTGTTCAATGAAATTTAACTTATTTTTGTCGGTTAATAAATTAATAACATTTTTTTAACAAATGTAAACATACGTTTTAAAATAAATTTAAAAAAAAATAATTTCCTAAGAAAAATTTTTATTTTTTCAATAAGCAAGTTTAAAACTTAACCATAACGTAAAATAAGTTTAAAATGAATACCATTAATCTATGTATGAAAACTGTTATTATTCTAACAATAGTTTTAATCAAATATTCATTGGGACTAGATTATTCGAAAATTCAGGTAAGTACTTTTTTTTTTAACTATTTATTACAATATTTGTATCTGAAAACTTGTATTATATTTATAAAAACCAGATCCTTATATTATTACTCGAAATTTTTACTAAAGTTTAATAGTAACCCACTATAATAGTTCATGATATGAATAATATTTACCAATTATTTCTTTTATTATAAGTACTCATAGATGTTATAAAGGTATCTATTATACTTGACTTAACGTAATTGGTACTTTAATGAGTTCTAATAAATCGAAAATCGCAATAAAATCTACTAAAAAACGACAAAATTATTTTGATCATCACACTTTTATTGTACAAATTATTACTATCAATATTTATTTGAACTTGATTATAAATCTAGTTTTATTTAAATATGTAATATTAACTATAATTATGACATTTAACTGATCGCCATTTTATTATTAGTAATTTGGTATACATATTATCATTTACTTTTTTGTAAAACAAATAACAATACTTATAAATATGCACGTTAAGTTATTGGTACTAATAAAACAAAATTATTATCATACTTAGGGACTTAATACAAATGTAGACGAAGCAACACAATTTCTTCGCGAATGGGAAAATGAAGCAATATCATTGTGTAATAGAGTGACAACAGCTCAGTGGATATATGCAACAAATATAACGGAATATAATAAAAAACAAATGGTGAATTCTCAATTATATAAATATCTTTCATAGCTAATCAATACAATTCAACAGCTAAAACAATTAAATATTAATCTGCTCTGAGTTCTATTTTTCTAAAACTAAATTTAAATAACTCTAATGTACAGCCAATTGGAGAGTCATATCGGGAGGAAAAGGATAAATACAATTATTAAGATAAGTGTTACTTTCAAAATACGTTTGAATAAAGGGAAGGCTTTAATGCAAATTATTGAGTATTTTAAATCCACATAATTTGGTGGTATTTATTTATTTATTTGTGTATATTTTCTAACTTATATCAGCTACACTTATATATTAACTGATAACAATTTCTTACTGACTATGAATCTAAAATATTGCTCAAACTTCAAAAGGTAATTATTTTTGATACTTTATTGTACCTTGTTTTTCATTTACATCACTACTTTACTTAAAACTGAAAAATTATTTTAAAATACTTGTGTTAAGTCGGTTTGATGTATAATGCATATATATACACATATATATTTATAATAATAATAATACGGTATAGTCATGTAGGTAAATACACTAATAATTTAAATCACAGATGTCTACACAATCACCATTCTAATATTTTTGTTTAAAAATTAATTATTGCAACAATTAATCCTTACAACTGTTACACTTGTATTACAAAGATAGACGAACAAAAACTGCAATCGAAATTCAATAGAGTATCTTGGAGGAAAGGTTCTGATTTCATGTGGACTCGTATATCGGATCCTATAATACAAAGACAACTTAAAATCTTGGCTCTGAAAGGTCAATCAAATGTTCCCGATTTAAAAATAAATCAGGTAATTTTTTATTTGTGCGTATATAACATTTTAAGTGAGTCAATTTTAAAATTTAATAATTTTATAAATCTTTAGTCGCGATCATAGCTTAACGTTACATTATAACGTTCACAAATTTACATTTAATATAAACAGTTAATTATAAATAAAATATTAACTCAAGTTAAGTACTTTATAAATACAGTTTTGTACTTTTACTACAATAATGAAAGGTAGAGATGGAAAAATCATGATTTGATATTAATGGTTACTATATGTAATGATTTAATGTATTGTATTTTAAATATACATCTTGAGACAAGAATGATATAATAAGCACTCTATTTATGAAGTTTCTTAATTTTGTAAATTTTGATAATCATTAATCTCAAAGTGTGAATACAAAATAACCTACCTACTCTAGGTATAATAGCTTGACAAATTATGTGTATACTTCTACATATTGTAAAAATAAAAAAAATATTTTGAAACAATTGCATACACACTAAATATACTAAGATAATAAGGCTTAAAAATTAATATTAATTATACAAATAATAAATATATGTATGATAAAAAAGATTATCTCACTTTTTTTTCTAGTTTATAAATTGACCTTCATCTCTTTCCAACCAATTATGATACCTAAACTAGTATACCTAAACAACTTGCAACTATATTTGAACTTAACGAAATACCATTTATTTAATTAAAAATAATAAGATTAATTATAACTCATTGTGTTGAAATTTATCTTCTTTTATTTGATAGATGCATTCGATTTTAAATGAAATGAAAGATATTTATGCAAAAGCAAAGATATGCCCATTTAATAATAGATTGACATCATATTGTGATCTAAGTCTTGAACCAGGTACCACTGAATCATTTGTATTTAATATGAAAAATAATTATTTAAATAGAAAATTAATTGAAAAATAAATAAAATTCAAAAAGATTTAGTCAAAGTGATGGCCAATTCAAGGGATTTTGAAGAATTGTTGTATACCTGGCGCTCGTGGAGGGCTAATATCGGACAGGAAATTCGACCCAAGTATATAAAGTACATGGAATTGGTTAACGAAGCTGCAATGTCAATAGGTATAACTCGTATTATACTAAAAATAATATTTCAAAAAAAAACTCGTTTTAATAATATTTATCTTACATAGGTATTTAGAACACATTGAGTCAATCGAAGATATCGTGTGACTTATATCATAGTAGCTAATTACTAATATACTTTTTATCCGAATTTTTTTCCACTTTGTTTTATCATTTTATAGTTGACAATATATTTTAGGACTATAGTTTGGGATTAAAACGTTGCCAATTCACTCCAAGTCAAAATTGATAAAAAAAAAATAACCTAAATTCCGGTGTTGATAATCCCAATAAGCAATAACCCAAATACACCCACCAAAATTATGTCCTACAAATGCATGAAAAAGTATTCATCTTCTACCGTATGTAATTCTGTAGGTTTCGAAGATGCAAGTCAATACCAAATTGCGATATACGAAGATGCGAATTTCAAAGGAAAGCTTGAAAATTTGTGGACATCTATAGAACCACTTTACAAACAACTCCACGCCTACGTCCGTAGAAAACTAGTTTCATATTATGGCACGCGCAGGGTTCGAGCTGATGGACCAATCCCAGCACATCTACTAGGTTAGTTGTAAATAAATGTATAGTTACTTATATGTATTCGTTGCATTGCCTAAGTATAAAGTTAGATATTTTCATAAGAATAAAATTCGTGTTGCGGTACAATCTTAAATCAATGGATGTTACTCGATTGCCCGAATTTGCCCGTGTGCAAATACCAACTATCCGTAATAATAATAATAATAATGAATATTAGGTATAAGGTAAGTTAAAACACGGTCGTTACCGCAGTTATGGTGCAGGCCGATCGACACAACACTCGCGACGAGAATACTCACGTGAAAACGAGTAGGTTACGGATAGGATGGTGGCGTTGAACACATACGGTGATGTACCGGATAAGGACGGCAGACAAGAACCCATTAATTAACATAATATAATAGAAAAGGTCTGTGTATGCCACAGTGTCCGCATATACTCGCGATGAAACCGACCGACCGGTAATTTGTATACGTATCCAACATCCGTTATCCACTATAAAAGTACAGCGGATGGCGACAAGAGGGGTTCCACACGTAATTATAAATAACCAACAAATCAATAATCGACACTGAACAATCCTACTTTATTTCGGATGTTGTTCTATTTTATATACGATTATCTGAAGTACCCAGCTTCGTACGGAACAATCTTGGCCGGTGCCATAGTTTTTGATAGAATACTACCAATATATGATTTAGATGGTATAATCTTTTTAGATTATTTAGATTTTACAGTGAAGAAAATTGTTAATGTCTTTACAAAATATTTAATCATTGATTTTGTTCGTATTATTTTATGTAGTGTTTTTATTTTTCTCAAGGTAACATGTGGGCACAGAATTGGAAAAATATAATTGATTTAGTGATTCCATATCCGAGAAAAAGACGAGTTGATGTCACCAATGAAATGCTACGACAAGGATATACGCCTTTAAAGTAATACCTATAAGCCTATATAATGGAAAGAAAAATACATTGCACAAACAAACCTTATAAACATTTATGGATTATGAAAAGTGATGTTTGGAAGCTATACCATTCAATTATACTATTGTTTTATTTCTATAATATTCAATTATGCTTGTTGTACCATATGCTTACCTACAAATTGTATAATTTTTTTATTAATAATTAAAATAAAAAATAAAAATATTTATCTATTAAATTTTAATTTTCTTCAGAATTGCATGTAGCTAAACGTCACGTCTTATGAATGATTTCCAGTCTAATTAGCATAATAATAAATAAATATAAAATAAACACTAAAGATACGTCATAATATTATCCTGCATAAAACTTTAAATTTTTAATTAATGGCATATATATTATATACTCGTATATATTAATTATTGTTTATTATTGATGTACAAAACAGAATGTTTCAAATTTCGGAAGAATTTTTCACGTCACTAGGTTTAAAAGCAATGCCAGTGGAATTTTGGCATAATTCAATTTTAGAGAAGCCAACAAATAGACCAATTTCGTGTATAGCATCAGCTTGGGATTTTTGTAATAAATATGATTACAGGTAAATTATTATACATGTTTATTCACTTTATTTTACGTTGTATACTCGTATACTTGTAAATTAAGACTATTAATTATTACATTAATACATAATTGATTGCTAGCCTTAATAAAATAAATAATATAAATACAATTTTATTTATTATTCTGCTATTGATTTAACGATTTAAAGCTCAAATGTTTTTCAACTTAGAAATTAGCTTATTAAAGTATCACACACTAAATTGTATCAACTCTTAGTTAAACTGATGAACATCAATGATATTGACTTTTATCAGATTATAAGTAGACTGTTATCAAGCGAAGACTGATGAATAAAGTTTAACTAACTTTTATTAATACGATTTTTGATGTTATTATTACCTGTAATTAAAAAATTACCAAAATTCAGACCAACATTATCAAGATTTTAAGATTTATTTTTAAGCTTTATCATTTTTGTTATATGACGTATGTAAATGAATTCAAGGTTAATGATTATTATGAATGTTTTATTACTAAATTGTATTTATATAGAATAAAACAGTGTACCGAAGTTTCAATGGATGATTTATTTTCAACGCATCATGAAATGGCACATATTCAATATTATCTTCATTATTCAGATAAACCAATTCTTTTTAAAGAAGGAGCAAATCCAGGTAGGTACTATTTCATGTAGATTATATTTTATAATGCTTATATTGAAAACAATTATCGGAGCTAATTAATGCATTTAGGGTTTCATGAAGCACTGAGTGATTCAATAATTCTTTCTGTTTCCACGCCCCGACATTTACATAGAATTGGACTGTTGAATAATATAACTGATGACTACGGTAGTATTCAAAATTTAGATTCAAAAACAAAAAATTGTATTGATAATTTTTTTTTTTTTTTAGAAAGTCAAATAGATTTCTTAATGGAAATGGCTTTAGACAAAATTGCTTATCTACCTTTTGCTTATTCAGTTGATTTGGTGAGTAATAATTTTAAACAATAATAAATTAAAGATTAGAAGTTATTATATTAAATTATTATTATAATTATCAAACTCATTCATAAGGCAAAAGAATATGATAAATACTATAAATATATTGAATATAGTAGTTTAATACATTTTTTAAAACACTTTAATATTTACAGAATAAAAAAAAAACATTAACATTTAAAGAAATAAGCAAGACCTTTGGGTTCTTGTTTATTGAAACATATATAAAAAACAATACAATCTTAAACGTAAAGTTTTCTCAAAACTTTTAAAGTATTGTCATACTATTGTAGTTTCTCCTTTCATAATGTTGATACTTTTTAAACTGAAAATATGCAGGATTATAAATTTTATGAGGAATTTTTAAAATATGACTAACATATTTTAACAAGACATCTGAAAAATACATTTTAAGGTCGATGTCTAGTATCAAATAATCTCATCCATATTTTCAAATTTAAAGGTCTGAATAATTGATAGAAGAAATTATTGGTTATAAAAATATTTGTGTAGGAATATACTTTTTTTCGTTATCTATGCGTTAGGTAATTGTTTTATTTCATTGATTCGTAGTATTAACTTCCCCTCCCAATATAAAAAATATATTGGGTTATGCGTAACTATTTCAAATATAATAGAAATACTTCATGAGAAAAATTTTAATATTTAATATTTCAACAAATTCTACTTAAAATTTATTATTACCTAAGTACTTCTTAATTTTACTTAAATTTCGTTTCATATGTCTTACCTAAGTACTTCTTAATTTTACTTAAATTTCGTTTCATATGTCTCATCTAATATAATTCAATACAAAATACAAAACACGAATACACAAAACAGTAAAATAAATCAATTATGATTCAAATGTGAAATGGCATGTTCATCTTTCATCAATTATTGTTGAAAAATAAACTCTTCAAATGAGAATCACATTTTTATATTATTTTTAAACATTTTGGATATAATAATATAATGTAGATGTTTGTACGGAACATGAACGGTACACTTTCTGCTTATTGCTAATTGATTTCAACGTATAATATTGTATATTTCGTTTTATGGATTTTCCTTCTATGTTCTTATATAATATAATATATCATACATGAGATGTTAATATTTGACATTGATTAACCCGAATATTACAGTGGCGATGGAGTGTATTTTCCAAAGGTGTGAACAATCTAAATGCTCGCTGGTGGGATTTAAAACTATTATACCAAGGAATCATCCCACCGATAGCCAGAGATGAAAAAGATTTTGACCCAAGTTCAAAATACCATGTTATTGCTGATACTCCCTACATAAAGTGTGTATATTATTTATCTAAAACTTGATCTGATGTATTATATTCGTATTCAACGTACATATGTTATTATTACCTATATTAATTAAATTATATAGCTGGAATAGGTTATAAGCCTATAACTTATGTAGGTGTAAGTCAATCAAATAGTAGATAAATTGCAAGCACAGATATAATATTTAATGGACTGGCTACTGCAACAGTACTATTATACCTTATGTTAGTCAAAATGTCAAAATGTTAATTGACAAGTCTTGGCAAGTATTTAAAAGATAAAAAACTTACGCAATTTAAAGTAAATTTACATATTTTATACTTCTTGAAAGCAGAATATTTTTCTGAAAAATTGGATATTCAACAATAATTATCAACTATTAACTATAGGTGCCTACTCGATTTGATAGACAATGTTTGTACATAGCATTTTTCAGAATATATATATTATTATTATGCATTACCTACCATTAATAAAATAAATTGACATTTTAAAAACATTTAATGATAAAAATAGTAGTAAACTGAAGCACTTATTCAAATATAAAATGTTTGAAATGAAAAGAGATAATAATTTTATTTTACATTTAAAAAAAAATTGAATTATTTGAAATGAACCATAGTTTACCTTAACTATAAATAACTATTTATAATACATTATATAAAAGTAATAGCTAATTAAAATTTGTTTGTCACTTAAAATTAGAAAACTTGCAATTATTATTAAATCAAAGACTAAAAATCAACGTAGTATATAAAAATAAAAGGTAAGAAAAATGCAAAAGAGTCTTTTTTTGGATATTAATTTTTTTTTTATTTACATATGATTTTTAATACAATACTTCACTCTTTATGGTAACGTGTGTAATACATATTTATCTAATTAATTAAACTGCACATAGTTTTAAAAATACTTATTTTGCTCAATTCAATTATACAAAACAAAAACTTTCATCGTAATAAAAACAATTTGTATGTATTCTATTAATTGCTTAAAATCTAAATGGTGAGTTAAAATATTAAACAACACGGCAGTGTTATTAGCACTTAGAGGTACGTATGTCATATTCATTTTAATTTATCTATTAACATTTATACAGATAGAAATTGAAATTGATAGTTGTTATAATCTGGTTTATTAAACTTCACTTAGAATTTTGATTCTGCTATATTGATTATATATATTTTATAAATTATAAATATATAATAATAATAATATATAATAATATATATTTTATAAATTTTATAAATTATGTTATCTAAAATATTTGTTGTATGGTAATGAAATTATTATAAATTGCTAATGAGTCATAGTTTACGTTAGATGCGTTGAAAATTGAAACTTATATGACCGTTAAAGAACATATATGACTATATGAATGATTTTAAAATTTAATGTTGTGTATCGTAATAGTTATGGGTGTTTTGAAACGGCACATTTCAGACTAGTTATTGGTTATTACTATAAGGTTTATTTTAATGTTTTAGATACTTTATCAGTATAATTTTACAATTTCAAATTCACGATGCCTTGTGCAAAGCATCAGGACATGTTGGTCCATTACATACTTGTGACATATACCGTTCAAGAGAAGCTGGACGAATATTAAGGTACCGAAATCAACTAATGTATTTATACTAATATTAGACTATCTTTTTTAAAATTATAAAATAAACGAGATAATAGCGTAATCAATTTAAAGACTATACTTTTTAAACAATTATAATTTAAGAACATTTCCTCATTCGATATTTTTTTTTGCATACCTGCTACACATGTATTCTGTAGTTCACAAACAATTAAATAGAAACGTTAATTCAATAAAACTGTTGAACTTTTTTTTTTCATTAATTAATTTTTGTGCCTTGGAAGAAAAAATTTTAAAAATCATATCATTATCAGGGGATTAGTTAAAAACAAAAATTATAGTTGTGTTTACAGGTTTACTATAATAAACATTAAAAATAGAGCCTATTTAACTAAATTAATGATTCCACACAAAAAATTACAACCAGCAATTAATAACTCTATAGTCTATACTCCCATAAAAAGCTCGTTTATATTGATTAAATTAATGTATTCAGATGATCACAATTTTACATTAGCTACCAAAGTATTTGGAAGGAACGAGTTCCAAAAGAAACGAGTTCTTTTTTCAAGAAAAAATTACGAAATATTATTCGTTCCTTTCGAGTTCCCATTTACACAGATATGTAAATAATATAAATTAAAATTTTTTTTTTCTTAATGTGAATATTCAATATTACCAATATTTATTTTTTGTGATCGTTAATCATTACCGAACTTAACCATTAAAGTTAGTCTTTAGTAATTAGGTACTAGGTAAAGCACCAAAGTATATCTATGAATAAAAAAAATGTATGATTAAATAAGAATTTTTATTTTATTTGGAACTAAAAAGGAACTCGTTCATTTTTTAAAGGAACGACAAAGGAACGAATTCCTATTTTTTTAAGGAACAAGGAACGGAACGAATTCCTTTTTTATTAAAAAAAACGAGGAACGGAATGAATTCCTTTTTATAAGGAACTCGCCAAACACTGAGCTACCACAGCAATAATGAAAATCTCGTAAAAAAAAAGTTTTATTCTCGATAAGTTTTGAAAGAATTTCATATATTCTGCTGACTACTGAACCTTTTTTCATACATGATTATATCTGTATCATAGTATAGGCACCTACAGTTTAATCAAAAACATTTTTTGAAAAAGAACATTATGTTTATCCATACAATTCGTGATGTTTAACGTGGTGGAATAGAGTCTTATATTATTAAACAGATGATAAATGGTTAACCGAAATATCATATTTTTAAAAGTTAATAATTCAATATTGAATAACTTTAAAATAAATTGAAGAAACTTGAAAAAATTAATTCTTAATACCATATACAGAGATTAAAATTCAATAATGATGGCCATTTCTATGAATTGTGGTTCATAGACCATATAATATAAGGTTATTTTGTAATATTATTATAGTTTTTTCAATTAGTAATATCGTAAAACCAACTTCTTCCTTCCCGTACATTATATATACTTAAGAAAATTTAAGAATCACATAATATTATATCAATTAGTTCTGAGACTTTTTTCATGAGTAAATTATTTTAATTGAATATTTATAATTTAATCATAAAAATCTTTAATATTATATTATGTGTATTTTTGTTTATTTTACGGTACAGACCGCATATACTCCCAATTTTTCTTATTATAATTATTTTCTAAAAAATATTTTGGTAAATAGGAGTTTATACATGATACTATACATTCATATTTTTATTAGTGAAACAATGTCTATGGGTTACTCAAAATCATGGCCACAAGTTATGAGGATTCTTACCGGAGGAAAATCGAGTGAAATAGATGCACAACCTTTGATTGAATATTTTAAACCACTATCGCATTGGTTAATTAATGAGAACAAAGCAGAACGAATCGGATGGTCTACTTTAAACGAAGATATTGGTAACACAATAGCAATAAATTGAAATGTTTAAAAAAACTAATTAAAATATATTTTATTCATTTTAGCACTATTTGAACCACTGTCTAAGGCTAAAAATAACTATTCAATTGACAAGCATTTAATTATACTTGTAATCCTAAACATTGTAAAAAATGCATACTATTAATTTTATTTACCGATTATCATAGATTATACCACTATATGTAGTTTTAGCTTACTTTTTTTTAGTATTATGTGTACTATTGTCTATTTTTAACTCTTCTGGTAAATTTTATTCGTGTATGTACATTAAAATCTATTAATTTATTTTTTAATAATCTGTTTTGACGGAAATAAAACAAACGATACTATTTTTAATGTATTGTTAAAATATCTGTAGAGACTTAAAAGTTAGTTGTGTACCATTGAAATATAGGTACTGACTTACGCACACACAAACCAATATTAGCTACATATTATTAATACATATATAGACTTAATGAGCAATAAAGACTGCAGGTAAATATTCCAAACCACAAACTTAAAGGGTCCGAGACTAGCTTAACTTTCAAATATGATTATAGAATCTATAATTATGCTTTCAAGTAAGTACCTACATGTACATAGATTATACGATTTTCGTATTTAAACACGTGAGTTAAATAAATCAAGAGCGAAATAATAGGAAACAACTGATCAAATTATGGCATTCATTTAATTATTCATGTAATTATTATAAAATTACATGTACATTTTAGCAGTCAATGTGTGTGAATAGTTATCGAACTGTTTGTGTAAGAAATTAGTTATCGTATTTGTCACGCTACAGCCCTTCCGTCAACCAAAATTGAACTCTCGGAACTTGAACCACTGTATCGTAATAATAATTAATAATATAATAAATATTTTTTTTTATTAGCCTTAAGCTTGAGCTAAATAACTGATGGCTCTATTTTTATTTTGCAGTTTCTTTTGCTATTTGCTATTTTCTCTTTGCAGATTTATTTTTCATCCCTAATAGTAAGGTAGAAATAACTCCAACATGGCTAAATTTAAATTTTCATTGTTATAACTGTAGCTTGGTGGTAGAAAATGTGGCCTGGTAAAAAATTTGGCAGCCCTATTTTAAAACTGAAATGGCGCCCCTGATTTTAGAACAAATTTTCTAGTAAATAAATGCATGCAGCATAAGTGAATCAAAGATGATAGTATTTATATATTATTTTTATACATACAAATTTTATGCAATAGCATAAAACAAATTTTATAATTTATAAAGTGCAATGTTAGTAAGAAATTCGGAAAGATCTCAAGGATCCAAAGTTTTTTAATCGTAGATTTAATAGATTTTAAAATCTCTCACGAAGAGAACAAATATAATTCCTAGCAAAGATTTTTCATTGTTGTTATTTGTTCGGACGTAAGAAAATAATGTATATTCATAGCACATAAAATCCCTATAAGAATTATCCATGTAATGATTGTTTTGTTAAAGTGCATAAATGGACTAGATGAATAATGTTGTTTATTATTGTTAGTGTGTGGTAATTGACTGACAACGGAAATAATAAAAGTCATATCGATGTCTGATCAAATAGCCAGCAGCTACGAAATAAACGAGGATTGACCTTATTGTCATTTAATCATAGACGTGAGCGGACTTTCAGATGCCACATAAGATAAACCAATATACTATTTTTATTTTTCCAAGACCGAAACAAAACTTTTTCCCCTTATTTGAAGTTTTGTAAAAATAAAAGGGGGCAATAACTCCATGGTAGGATGAGTTATAGGAAATACTTGTAATCAAAGTAAAAATTTACGATTTTAATTTTAATTTTGCTTATCAATACCAGTTTATTTTCACAAATAATAAATACTATATAATTCTTATTAAACTTGAATGAATATAAATTCATTTTTTGACTATACAACAATTAAGTAATGTTGTGGCTATACTGCTACAGTGCAATAGCCATAGACATAAAAGAATTATGACTATTTTATCTATGGCAATAGCCAATAATTTTGTCAGACCCCCTGGGATCAAAAATTCCTGGTTGCGCCACTGATTCAATCTATGGTATATCTATAAAGTATAAATTAATAATAATATAAATACCTACCTAAGGAATAAAAATTTATATTTACGAATTACAATAATATAGTATACTAACTAATAACTAATAACTAACTAATATTACTAATAATATAGTAACTAAATATTGTAAATAGTAAATACTAACCAATTATTGAAAAATTATTTTACTTAGCATTATTCAACAATCCAACTGTATGTGTAATGCCGCGTCAGATTATACAGCTAAGGAAATCTAACACCAATGTACTCGCATAAACAAATTTGAGAGCATTGGTCATATTTTCCAAACTAAATGAGTTTCCAAATTCGGAAATTTTTTAATGCACCGCTTACCAAACGAAGGAAACCGAAGGAACATTTGCCCATTCGCTTTCGTTTGTTCAAGCTGTTCACATAGAAACCAACCTTCCCGAATATTAGTTCACATGTGCGATATGTCTTCGGTTGTCTTGGCTGTATTTTTTGGTCGCGACTTTAAAATGTAAAAACAAAACTTATCGCAGAAAAATAACGATTGCTCATTGAATGCGCTATCCCATGTGGATTGTTTATTTTACATTCGAATCTATATAGTAATTCTAAAAAATTAAAAAGGTATGAAATTTCGGTTAGGTATTATCTATCAAACTATCGTATTATTATTACTTACCAATACTAAAATACTAACAATAATGGAGAGAAATCGGGATCGGGCACCCAGTGGCTAGGGGAGGAGGATATTAATAATTAACAACGTAAACCATTATCGTATCACAATATAGCATAATGACGACAATGATAATAATAATTATTATTATTAGTGTTGGGTAGAACTGTTCGAATGTCGAACCGAACCAAAGCCAACACTAGGTGTATAATGTAACTAGGTAAACACACAATGTAGGTAAGTAAAATGTCCATAATTTTAATCTATTTATAAAAAGAAAAAATATAATGAGTTCGAATTTTAGTTCGATAAAAATAGTCAATAGTTCTATTTGGTTCAGGTCCGAATAATTTGACAATGTTTGATTCGACACCAACCAATACATTCACCGTTTCACTCAGAACTTTAAAAAATATAATAAACATTTATTAACTTTAATGAAATTTTTAATGTAGTTAATATCGTCAAGTCGATAATTTTATCAATCACTTAGTGAAGTGATAGAGTACAAGATCTTTAATAATTACTAATAGCCAAAAAGCAATAGCTATTTTAGATCTATTTTTTTTCCCATGTCTAGTTAGTATTGCCAATAATTCACACTTTAAAGTTGTTTAAATAATAAATAATAAAAAAATAAAAATAAAATAAAATATAATAATTACCTAATAACTTAGTAAATGTATATTATATAACAAGTAACCGTTAAATAAAATGTGTTCATAGTAGTCATATTATAAATAGGCACCTAATAATAATGGTCGGTAATTTGGTCAGATGTATTGTAGCCAATGCGTATCCTATGGAATTTTGGTTCGCTTGAATTAAATTATCTATGGAGCATATTGCTGGGTTCTTGTTACATATAATATATTAACTATAAATTTTTGATTTATAAAAATTCAAGATATATTCACCACAAAATCTATTGATTACGTAATAACTGCAGAACTTTGAAAACTCACTCTCATAATATACAATACCAAGATTTTGAATTAAATGTTTTAAATTTGAAATACTAAACTTGATTCAAAACTAGAAATTTAATATTTAAAAAGTACCTAAACATTTTTTACATAAGTATATAATTTCAAAAACATGAACGTATTATAGCCAGTGAATTTGAAAGTATTGGAAACAATAAAAACTGTATTTTAATAGTCATACCATATAATATTTTTCACGCTGATGATGAAATAGAAGTTATCAATTTGTATACATACATATGTACACATAGGTAAATATATATTGTTTTTATTACTATATATAATTGTTTCGGTATTTTGTTACAGCTGATATTAGTAATTTATAGTATAACTTTATAAGAATACTTCTTATACAAAATAACAAAGCTAAAAAATGTATAATAATAATGTTTGACAACTGAACATACATAATTCCCCTGAATCCTCTACAAATATTTTGCCCATACAAGTAAGTAAATTAGATATCTATACTAGGTACGTAATTCAACACTCATATACATATTTTGATACTAGAAATACCAATTACTTTAACTAAATATTAAAATTAGAGTTTCATATTTTAAGTTTTCATCTTAAATATTAAACATTTTAATTAAGAATTTTACTTCACACTCCCAGCATTTGTTGCAAAATATACACTGTGTAAATAACGATTCTGTCAGATTTATTTATTTATTAGTTTATTAATATTTAAACACCGTCTAGGGATAATGTTTATGGCACACATATTATGTAACGTTATAGTACTTTCTACTTCTACTTCTTAACTTTTGAACCGAAACGATATCATGAAGATTATTTAAAAATTAGATTTCTTAATTAGTCAAATTAATACAATGTTATTAAACAATATTTTATAAAAATATTTTTCAAGCATTCAAAAATATAGTATATTTAATTTTTAACTAAAAATATTTCCTTTAGATTATTCGTTATACATTGTTTAAGTGATCAGAAATATTATTAGCATAAAAATATGTAAGTACTTATAATTTTTCAACTAAAAAGTGTTTATAAAATCAATTTTTAAATATTAGGAAATCCTATTAATTCAGTTTCGTATGCATTATGAAATATATTATATTTATTCGCTTTATTTAATAACATTACAATACCTAATAATATTTAATATGAAACCATTTTCTCTTCAAAATACCTAAAGGTTGATATTTAAAACGAAGTTGAAATGTACTGAAAATGAAATAATATATAGTCCGATATAGGTCTTATTTTTAGGATTATACTAGGTCATACACTTTCACTTCTATTTTATTTTCATAGAAAATTTATGTTTTAAACTTAGAATTTTGAATGAATCGATGAATTTATCAACTTTTTAACCGGCTTAGATATTATTTATCAATAATTATTTTGATAATACATTATGTAATACAATTTGAAATATTTAAATTGTTGTGCTATTATAATTACCAATAGTGTTATTATATCGATGAATGACGATGTTGATTTAAAAAATTATATTCACTTATAGTTTTAAATTTTGAATGAAATAAAGAATGCATAATGAGTAATGACTAAGAACAATAATATATATTTAGTTAAGTATAGATACGACAACAAAATAAGTTAAAAAAAATAATTATTTATTCTGATAGTTGAATGGTTTGTACTGTTTGTAGAACTACACATCGATTAGAAATTTATCCATTCAGTAGTACTGAAATAAGTTATTTTTCAGGGTCCGTTTTTTATTTCGTAGTGAACAAAACACGGACAGTGTATTTCTACGGTTTTCCGGTAGATGTCGGAAGATATTATAATATTTACAAAAACATTTTAAGCATTGGTAAGTGATTTTTAACATTTATATAAACCATTCTCTATCGGACCCACCATAAAATATTTTTCATATAATTTTTGCGTATAATTTTAATATGAAATTGTATGGAAGTGATAGAAGCAAAATAAATGTCCAATATTTTCTTGTTCACTGTTTCCGTTATGAGCAAAACATAAAGTAATTTATTGTTTTGCATCAATAAATGCCTTTTTAAATATTACTTTCTCAGGTTGTGGAAGTATTTTTTATTTACCTACTTCAATATCATACATGATAGGTACATCTCAACTAGTCGAGTGAACATTGAACACAGGTGATATTTTATAAGTATTTACGCGTTCATTTTTTATACATTTTCCAATACCTACGTAATATAAACCACGAAATATGGCGTAAGTTAAAAAAATGCAAAAGTTAAATACAATTTACAAGACACGAGCATTTTTTTAACTTACGCCATATTTCGTGGTTTATATTACGTAGGTATTGGAAAATGTATAAAAAATTCGTGTCTTGTAAATTGTATTTAACTTTTGCATCGTTGTTGTAACTTAAGTAATAATATGGGTAATAACAATTTGTTCGATTATATTTTTTAATGTTGTAGAAGCGTAACGTAAGATATTATATGTAAACTATTTTGGGAATCAGTTTTTTTTTTTTATTTTCGGTTATTATTACTAATGTGGATATTATAGTATCTAAAGAATAACTATATTGCTCTTAAAATAAACGTAAAATAAATAATCTGAAATTATATGTCACTGAGCTACACTTAAAATACACTACAAATTACGATCTTTTAGCCAAGAAAACTACTATTTGTCAACTTCTAGTATTAGACTAAAAAACAAATGCATTGGTACAGAATTGGTGAGGGTTAAATGTGAATACAACAATTAAAAGAGTTTCGGAACTATAGGAAAAACGAAAATTTAAATACCAATGCAAAGAAATTAATTATAATAACATTTTACTTTTTTTTAAAAAAATGCATTGTATCTATAGAACATTTAATATTTTATCGACCATATTTGTGTATGTAATAAATGTGTATTTGTACAAATTCATTGTAATGCAAAGGTGTTGAAGAAAAATTGTTTTCGTACAGAGTATACCTGCTGTTTGTACACGCTATCCATAATTTACATTTTTTACCATACCACGTAAATATATATAAGTATAAAATTATACGAGTATAGGAATGATACTATCATAATAGCATTATCGTGGTAATATTTTCAATTTTCAAATATTAAACAAAATATTTCAATCACAGTATCAATATCAATAGGCGCATTAGGTTATTAGTTGTAGGTGTATCGAATAATATAACAATATAATATGTCTGCAAAAAAATATTACCGATTATATAATTTAAATATAATCGAATATAATTTTCAACTGTTCCCAATCAGAGTTTAATAATATTTTACTATAGTTTAATTTTAAAACGTTCTGTCCTAATATTAACGAATAAAATAAAAATGTATAAAAAAATAATAATGGCTTTTGCGAACGCCAAAGTATACGTCCTATTATAACGGGTACGTATAAGTTGTTTGCCGAACACCGAATTATATTACTCCGCAGAAATGTTCCATTAAATTTATACGTGGGTCAGGGAGTTGAGGCGACTAATATTGATTTTTTGAACACCAACTGCGATTGCGCATACAAGGCTATCCGACCGACCCGCTGTGAACTCGATTCGGCCGTAGAAGCTTGCGATATTGAGTTTTCGGTCTCCATCGTTTAGCTATAGAAGACACACACACACACACACACACACATATACACACGCTGGAGATCACATATTTCCAACAGCAACTTGTGCAGTGTACAACGTTGCTGTGCCATTCGTTTTGTACTCCTCAAAAGACTGAAAATCGAAAACATTTTTTTACACGCAACATGGAACAAGGTTAGTGCAAACAACGCAATGAAAACGTGTACTAATACATTATTATTATTATTATTATTAGTTCATCAATTATTTAAAATCTAACGTCGTGTTATCTAACGCGATGCGACATGAGAGTAAAAAAAAAAAAAATATATTCCATTGTCAACACGAGACAATATCATTATATTTCATATAGTTTTAAAATATTAATAATAATAATAATAACAGGTAATAATATGTATTATGTTTACGTGCTTTGAATATTATATGAATTCATACATAATATTATGTGTTCATTTCGCGCAGCGGTCCCGGGTACTAATATACACATAGACGTTACGTTTCGCGTGCGGTGGCAATAAGTTCATAATGCCAATGAGTTAATGCTGTCTAATGTTCTCGGGATGTTGATCTCGTGACGCTTAATAAACATACGCAAGAAATTATGAACACACGCGTAATTTATTACGAAAAATCGTCGGCGAACGTCTATGACATGTTGTGTACTGCATTACAATAATAATATTTTAATCGAACACAGCTATGTTATTATTATTATTATTATTATTAGAACAGTAGAGCAGTGTAGTTGCAGTATACTGGTGTTTGCATAGTAAAATATAATCGTGACATACTTAACACATTGTCACCATTTAAATGTGCGCGGTGTGCCCTAGTTTTGCATTATACTGCTGTTTGTTTTATCGGTTTTCCGCGCTTTCAAGGTTTCGCCATCACCACATACAATCGGACGCGCCACCGTCCCGAATAATGTGCGTTTGGGTGTCGGTGGATTCACTCGTGCGTTATGATTAAAAAAGACGTGCACCGTTCAATAAACTATTGATTGATCATATACGATCATCATGACATTTTTGCCGACGACTAAGTTGAATTAAATCGATCGAAAACCGACGTCGACGTTTCACACAATCATTAATATTACATAATACGTGACGTGCACGATATGGAAAACTAACATTGCGGCTAGGAAAACTTTCAGGTAAAAACATAAATTAATTCAATAATCGTGCCATATTCAAAGCAATATATTCTTCTGTTGAATACTTGAATACCGATCGAGCTGTTTTAAAAGATGAGTCTTGTTTTGTTTGTTTCAAACATTTGATAAACATTTGATTCAAACATTTGCACACAATATCATACGGGTAGTAAAATTAATATTCTGTCGAACACTATGTAGACCCACATACATTTAAAAAAATATATAAAAACATACAAGTGTATTTAATTTTTTTTCCAAAACTTACATATAAAAAACGATTATTATTATATATTTATATTTATTTTGGTCTGTGAACATAATGTTTGTATTTTTAATTATTTTGCATTTCAGTTAGTCGATATAAATGTATAAACTATAATATGAACAGGTACAAGTTATTAAAAATAGAACATTTAACAAAACTGTATTATAACAATTTTTATACCTACGTATTTCTATCAGTAATATTTAAAAAATATATTGACAAGACTTCAATAATATTATGTTGCTCAGTATTACATTTAAAGAAATCAAAATAAAATCAGGGTAGTACTTCTAACTATCTTACTACAATTTGTTAATTACTACTGGCATTATCTTAAAAATAATATAAATGTACTGTATACGTATCTATTTTAATATTTTTTCCGGTACCTAATTATAGTAAGCTGTATGCACCTACAACATATTATAAATGATAAAAACTTGAAGTTTATTATATTAATCTTATATTTATTTCCTACAACAATTATTGGCGCCTACATAATGATACCAGATTACAGTTTAACATCGAAAAAAGACAAATTAAAATAAATTAAATAATTTGTCAAAAATGTAATGTTCATAATATTTTGTCATCTCCTGATTGTTGTTAAATTCACAATACTTTTTGTGATTTTTTTCTAAAAAGTTTATCTAAAGGAATTTTTTTAAATTGATGCAGTACTTCAAATTATTGAAAAACTGGTTTACACTATAGAAAATAAAAATTAATGCAAACAAATCTAGTCACATTAACTTTTTTTCTTTGTTCTAATAATTGTCCACAGTTAAACTTTTTAACCAATTGTTACCTTTAACCAAATAATGTACTTCGGTCAAATTTTTGAAAAATGTTTAACCTGGAAAGATCATATATTTCATAAGAGAAAACAATTAAACACTATATTACATTTAATACAACCTCTCTCTCCAGATTAAATCAATCATAATATACAAAGCGTTGACTTTTCCTTTATGACAGGGGTTTTTAGTTGGTAGTCCATAGATCCTTAAGGGCTCCGTAGATAGCTACCCAGGGGTTCATGGACTGATTTGAGGTTTTTTTGTTTTTTAAATAAATATACCTATTTAAAAGTATTGCACAAATCAAGATCATCGACTGAAGTAGAAGTTTTATTTATTTTAAAAATTTCAACATTTTGTTATGCACTATTTACGAATATATATTTATTATTTTTGTAAATGCAAACGCTCGTTCATATTATTTCAGTAAAATTTCTGAAAACGTGATTAAGAAAACCATAATTGCTTATGTTCCGCCTCTCGAATGATTACTCGTAAATCATTTGAAACTTTGCAATTCAACAAGCTACTTTTTTATACAACTTTTACACCACCATGAAAACAACTAGTCTCTATCTATATTCTATATTCATTCACCTGATTTTATTTGATGAAATTAAACGTGTTATTAATTTATTATTGTATCATATATGTTCCTCGGTGGACAGAGTTAAGTTATAATAACTACCTAGCATAAACTTAAATAATATACCAAGTATATTGTCAGTTATAATATAAAGAACCATAATATATTTATGTAAGTTTAAGTGTATGTTTGAAAATAAAAATATAGTTATTATATTTAACAAATTTAACTAATTTGCCATATTTAAATGTATAATAAAAATACATCCTACTTTTCTGATTTTTCATTTCAACGCAATTATATTAAATATTTATATAATTGTTTGTCATCAAAACCTTGGCAGCTTATATTTTTATTTAAAGTGTTTATTTACAGGGTATTATTTTAATTTTAAAATAGTAATTACCATTTGGTCAAAAACAAGTATAAAGTGTAATTGAATTACTAGATTTTCATTCTGTTAGTAATATTTATCAGTTTTCTTATATTTCTTTATTATTGTTTGGGTAAAATTTATATTGCTTAGCATTGATACATTTAATATATATAATATATATATTATATATACATTAAAATTATATTATTTTTAGACAAAATATTAATATCGAGACCATCCTATAATAATTACTTAACTTAATCAACTACAGTAATTTAAAACTAGTATTTGAAATGTTAACGAATATGTTTATTACATAAATATATGTATTTTTAAAATAGCTGTACATTATTAAAAAGGTTCTATCCTAGATTATCATTTGTCTATAATTTAATTAACTTAATTAAACCGTTGATTAATATACGTAACTACCCAGTTTAATAACATGTAGTAACGACCGGTATTGATCTAAAAAGTACTTATATTACACTGCATGTACCTACTCTCTATCTCTCTGTTTCACTACTACGCCTTAGAACAATATAAAACACAATTAAAATTACATATTTTTGTATAAAAAGTACACAATCAGTTAAAATTACCAAGAAATAATATAACATTAAATAAGTAATATTCACAAAAATTAAAATATCTTAGCATACTTATGTATAATTAAAAAACATTAAATTGCACATAATTTTTCGAGATAAACTGATATTAAAATAAAACTATTTCCATAGCATAATTAGATTAAAAAATCTAAATAAAGTATGATTTGTTTCAAACAAAAAACATTGCATATGAATAGGTGATTAATTTTAAATCTTTTCTTTTTCACAGTAAGATTTTTTTATAGAAATGTATTTTTCAGAAACTTATAAGATTATTAAATTCGTTTGCAGAATTTCCGTTTTCATTAGTATTGGAAATATATTATATATTACCAAAATACTATAATATAATAGCAGGTTGGTATTAAAGTATGTACAAGCGTTTATGACTTTTTTTTTAATACTTTAGTCGCTAGTCGTATCTCGCATAAACATGAGGGCTTATAACTTTTTCAACATTATATTATGATGGCGTGCAGGGATATAAAAAAATGTTATTATCTTTTTCTTGTCAATGGTTTGCGTTGTGTTCATAACTTAAGAGCGAAGATGAATTTTCATCGCACGTCTATTACTATCAAATGAAATTTCCTCTACGATTCATCATCCATTCGTACATCCATTGCGGCAATCATTAACAATATTTATGCCAATTTGCGCCAATAAAGTAAATTTATTTATTGTATTAACTATTAGTTCCATCCTCCCATCGGATAGTGGTGTATCCGATGTGTGTATATTAAAACGCGAACAATGCGTTGTTACAGTAATAAAAGATGAACATTCAGGAGTCTGATCTAAGCCGGAACAGCTAGTGGGCGTTGGAGACAACGAGAAACCGAGAATAGATCGTTGTTGACAGTGTTAATAAGTGGGCTCCTGGAACTGAAAGCTTTAAAAAGCAGCTCTGCAAATCTGCGTCATTTTGCACAGTATATGTCACCACGCCGAGTAATCAACGTGCAATTATAAATTATTGTCATCACGTTTACTATTAATTTTGTTAATATTCATGATTGTTATTCGCGTAATAAAATGAGCACTCAATTTTAATGGGATAATTCCACATAAAATTAATTAATAATAATCGACCTGATTGGAATATAAATGCTGAATAATAATAACAAAAGGTCGAGCATTGAAAATTATAAAAAAAAACCAAGAATCCATACAATGAGTTGTGTGGTATTGTTACCTAAATAATATTATTCATAGCTTGTATATTTATTAATTTCTCATTGAATTGAAATAAATAAACTAAAGGTAAACAGTTATACGTCATATCATATTATACAGTTAATGTTTGAAAATGTTATTCAAATATACCACTGTTATGGACCATTTGAAAAAACCAATTATCGTTTCGAAATTTAAAAAAAAAATCTAAAGAGAAAATTATGAAAGTTTGAAAGGCAATAAAGATATTTTTAAAATTTTTTCCTCAACATATTTTGAAAGTAAACAATAAAAAGCTAGTGCTTATATTTCAAAAAATATCTCTATTATGAAATTATAGTTCTTGTCGTTAGACATGGATATATATGAATAGATAGATATGGATCAATGATTAAAACATTATAATTCTGTGTACAACATGCATTATATTTACGCGTATGTCACTCTATGTATTCATTAATATTGTGAATCATATTTCCCACGAATGAGTGCTCTGAAAGTGTCCGTTTTCAAATCTGTTTAAAAGCCAATTGGTATACCTGGGTGCATTAACGAAAGGAAATATATTCGTTTATTTATTTACTATGCCACTGCCCACTAGGACAAAAGGGTACGCAGTAAAACTAAGTGTTATTTAATGCAGGTTAAATTTTAATAAACTTACCAGTGACCGTATAGTAGTGTGGTATAATTATATCAATGCCCACTAAAGAACGTCTGGACTCTATAACCCATTATTTGTAATTGAATTGTATTCTTTTACGATATTTTTAATCAAAAATAAAATAAAAGTACAGACTACTAGAATAAAATTAATTAACATGCTTACATGCCATTAGGTTATACTGTCATAGCGTAATTATTTGCATGATTTTCAAATAAAAATATTCCATTACTTTTATGTTTGATATATAAAGCTCTTATTTTATCATACAAGATAATTTGGAGGAACTGTGGTAATTTTATGATCGTTGTCATATATCTAGGTAATAAATATTATTTGCACGACCCAAAAAGAAGTTAAAATATTTAACATTTAAAAATAATGATGGATATAAATTTCAACCAACTTTAAAGAAATGTAAAACATTTTAATTTTATTTTTCCGTTAAAAACATAACTAAATATACAATAATTACTATTGAATATTAAATATAATATATAATTATTTATGTAAATTTTTATGAGTGCCAATTAGTTGATCTTTAATTGGATTATATTTGATTTGATTAAAGTTAAGTAGGTATCTCTGTCATTTAATTTTCTTGACGATTTTATTATTTTTATCACTGAATATTATTTTTCTGATATAATATAGTTATAATAGTGTTATTGGATAGTATTTTTAATCATCTGTAGACAAGATGGTTAGTGTATGGTAAAGCCAAACTTAATTCAATAACACCATTCGATTCTCATTAATTTTATTATTTCTGACAATACTTAAATGATCTTACATTTATTTTCTATTTAATGATAAATTACTCAACATAAATTAACAAACAAAATGATATGCGTCGAGGTCGAATCCATCAGGAATACACTTACTTTAAAATACGTTTTGATTACACGTTTATTAGAAATACATTTTAAGTATAATAATTTACAATAATTTTCAAAATATGCGTAAAATACAAAAATAAATATATATCCGCATATGTGTGTTTGTTATATATTTTTTGTTTGTAATTATTACAGAGCCAACGACTTATGCATCTCTAAACTACTGCTCATGATTATGACATACAAAAACTATCGAGATGTATTCCAACCAAATCGGAGCTGTTGTTTGGCTATGAAGATTTACAAAAAAGTGTTCAACAATGTGACATAATACCTACAAGTCATTGTTTTTTCAATCGTGATTTACATATTATGATAGAAACACTTCGGAGGCAGGGATATCCAGTGATGATCTCACGACTATATAAATAAATGTTGAATTTTCCATAATATTCTTTTTTTTTTGTTTATCTCTAAACTTGAGCAATACTTATTATATGTATGTAAATACGTAAAACAAACAAAACACACCAAACTGTGATATACCTCCTATATTTTTGTTATATTAAGCTGCTTAGTCAGTTAATTTAGTTTTCCAAATATATTTATTATAGTTTAAAAATAATACTTACGTGCTATGAGCGAGAGCCAATACTTTTGCCCTCGGCTTATCGACTATTTAGCTATTGTCGGTGCACATCCTAATTCCACAAAAAAAACCTCTTTATATGAATTGCAAAACTGTAATGAAGAATACAATAGTGGAATCAGTTCAACGGCGGTCAATAATGACGACAACTTTTATATTCAGGTATTAATCGTTTTGTATTTCGATTTATCAAAAGATTGTTCAGAATTAAATTTAATTTAGAAAGTCTGTCAACATATCATTTGCTTATCTTATCACTGGAAAATATTATTACATGAAATAATTTTTTAGTATTTAATTCATTTTTTAAATGTATATATATATATATATATTTTTTTTGTGGAAAATGTATCATATTACTTCAATTTTGTTTTATTCTTAAAATTAAGATTAAATTTTGTTTGATAGAATTTAATAATAATAATACATAATTGTAATACACCGACATGAGTTTTATTTTTAAACTTACGGTGTGTGAGAATATAATTAGTAAGATTAATAAAAATAATATTCGAAGAAAAAATATGATTTCCCTTAAAATCGGTTGACTAAATCTTAGACCCTCCACTTTTAATAAGAATAAAATGTCTATCCATTATCGAAATTATACTCAACCATATTTTATAAGAAAAATTCTTGATATATTTTACATATCTAGAACCCAGTCTTACTTCGAAGATATCCAGCAGATGATCATAAAGATTTTATACTACCTGAAACTGTGTCATATTTTTGTCAGCCGGAAGGATGTGTGTCCTTCAGACGCAGTCGATCCGAATCGAACAAAGTTACATCATTTGTATTCACATTAACAGATAAAGATACAAGTGAGTAGATCTCGTAAAATCTTTATACTTGAAATTTTATAGTACATTCACTTATGATTGATATTTTTTTTATACATTTTATTTGTGTTTTTTTTTTTTTAATAGCTCGAACTAGGTACGGCGTTTGTGTAAATTTTTACAGGCGTGTCAGTCAATTTTATACCAAAATAAATTCTGCAAATGATGTTGACTTGAGTGACGAGCAATATTCAAAAAAACACCAAAAAAGCCATTCATCTGTATTTTTAAAATGGTAATGCTTTCAAATCATCTTGATAAATTGTAGTTTCTACTAATGGTAATGATAGCCATATCATGTATTTAGGTCTTCTGATTTCTTTAGCAACTAAACTAAGATTTACCAAATATCTATAGCCACGTCATTTTACGTGGTTTCTCTTAATACTAATTAGTAACTAGTGTTTAATGAAATAGGTAGAAAATTAGAATTTCGCTGTACCATTCGTCTAAATTGTTGACTTATTATTTTAATAATTGCGATTGATTAATATTAGTACAGCTGCATATGCGTAGTATGATATAATAGGTATATTCTTGGAAATTGATTAAGTAGATGTATAACATATTGTCTGAACTTATATTATAATTGTATTTTTTCTCAGATAGGTACCTCTTTTATTATATCGTATATTTATATCGAAGTATAAAATTGCAGTGTACTCCAAGTTAATTTTTGATTTTTTTTTTTTTATATACCCAGCCATTCCACAAGTTCATTTAGTAGATCTATGTCAGAGGAACATCCTACTGACCAAACAAGTGATATGTGTGCAACTAACATTACAGTACAGCCAGTAAGTAATTTGTCTATATTTAATTTATAATTAATGATGTATTTTAATATAATATAACATACCATACCGCCTATCACAACATAAATAATTTATTTTGTATTATTTTTATATCATTGAATAATAAAATATAAATACGAAAATTATTAATCACTTGTTTTCGTGATGTATCTTGAATTACAGCAATTTTAATTTTTACGTTTCAGGAATCTCAAGATTTATATTCTTTGACATCATTGTGCCTTCTTTCTCATCATCCATTGTTTTCAAATTTTCGTTCATGTTTGTATTATTTGAAAAACATAATTGATTCTTGTAATAAAAAAATGAATCGAAGCAGAAAAGGTCAAAAAAGGTACATATAACGATGTTATTACGCTTAACAAATGTCAAGTCAGCTATTATTTAATCAGTGTTAAACATTTTACTTGCAGAAAAGAGTGTATATGGAGTTTATTAACTGGATTACTAACTCAAGCGAATTCTCCCAGAATTATACAATATATCAAAGACATTGAAATGTGGATTTTACGTTTACTCAGCACTCCAGTTCCTGTACCAGGGAAAACAAAACTTGAGGTAAAACAAATTGTCTTGTATTAAATAACATTAATTTTCATATAGTAAAAACTGAAAATGTAAAACAATAAAATTATAATAGTTTAAAAAATAAAAATATTCATATACTCAATTTACTATGATGATATGTAACAGATTTTCATCATTAACTTTAACTAAAACATCACTATTTTTTTTATTTTTTACATCTATTGACTACTAATATCAGTTTTATGTTTTTTATTGTTTAATTTTTGGGTAAAATCTGTAAACATATTTGAATGTAGAACTAGTTTCCTAAAAATGTATTCCCTTTTCAAACTATTATATTTTATATGGATAATGGATATTCATTTTGTTTGTACAGGTTTATTTATTTTCACAAAATCAGTGCCAACCACCTTTAACATTCGCATTGCCGGACCATACGAGATTCTCATTGATCGATTTCCCATTACATTTACCCCTAGAGTTATTAGGAGTAGATACATGTCTCCATGTACTAACTATTATATTATTAGAAAGTAAAGTAAGTAAAGTTTATATTCAAATAAAATAAAATGTATGTAGGTACTCAATAACAATACAATTTATTTTAGGTTGTCTTCCAATCTAAAGATTACAATGCACTCTCCATGTCAGTAATGGCTTTAGTGGCACTTATGTATCCTTTACAATACATGTTTACTGTAATACCATTGCTACCCACTAGCCTACCAAAATCGGAAATGGTAAAACAAGTAAACACAATAGCTATCAGTTTGTATTGTTAACCGTCGTATTTTCTATTGATTTCAGCTATTCGAGAGTCCCGTGCCTTATGTGGTTGGAGTTCCATCCAGTTTTTTTACAACCAAACGAGATTTTAGGTTAGTTATTAATATTATAAGTCATCGAAATCGATCCATCTGTTTTGAGATTAATTTCGTTATGAAATCGATTACAAACAATGTAAATAATTCTGTTTTTCAGATTTCCTAGAGACGTTTGGATAGTAGATTTGGATTCGAACAAAATAACTCCACCAATAGTTATTAACCGAGAAGATGCTATACCACAATTACCAAAATCAGAATCCATTACACTGAAAAATAACTTGAAATCTGTAATTATTTTGATAATACCTTAATAGTTGGATTTGTGAATACAACATGATGGTATTTTATTTTTATTAAACAGGCTTTGAATGGGCTTTCTCGAATTAACATCAATAATAAATCGACAAATTACTTTCCGGAAAATGAAATTATGTCGATAACACGGCCTTCTATCGACAAAACTGGAGAAGAAATGTTAAAAAGAAAAAATGAAAATATGCAGTTCGCTAAAACCGACGTGTACGTTAGTAATATTACTAACAAGGAAAAAGAAATAAGGTATACAAGAAAAACATTTGTTTTTATACAGTTTGGTCTGTTATTTAGAAAACTAAAAATTAACTGTTATGTTATAAAAAAAAATGAAGGTATATACTTTAGAAATAATGAAATAAAATAAAATAAAGTTATTAATTTGTATTTGAAATAATTTAATATAGCATTGGGAAAATTGTAATAGTACTAAGTAAATACATATTTTTGACTCTTGCATTTATAATAATTATAAATGATATCATTCGTTCTTATCTATAACATTCTCATAATTTTGTATTCTACCAATAATTAATAAAAACCATACATAATATTATATTAATAAAGCTGTTACTCCCGACTTCACTTGTGTTTGGTATCTAAACTTTCTGATAAAAACGTTTTCGTAGGTACCCTAAGAAAATGAAATATATATTATATTTTTATCACGTTATTGTGTTATTAATTTCAACGCTTTAATGAAATTTTTTTTTTTAATTCAACCATTTTTAGGAGACAGACATCAACAAACACAGCATATAACACGGTTGACATTGACACGGTGGATATTGCAATTAGAGTGGCTATGGTTCGTTTTTTCTTATCTGGTGACGTATTGGCTAATCTAACAGAACATTCGCGAACACTGAGACTTTACCCAAGACCAGTAGTATTCTTTCAAATCAATTCATTCCTAAAAAGCCGCCCAAATCCGTCACTTTTCACTTGTCAACTATCTCGAACGCAAGCAGTAGACTATTTCGCTGAATGGGCACTAACACCGAACAACGTAGTTTTCCAACGGATCCAGACAGGTGTATGCGATCCGTTCATGATTGGAGATAAGCTGAAATGGTTCGCAAATAACTTGGAACCAATTGTGTTCACGGTCTGGCAAGAAAATTGTGTGATTCAAAATATAATGAATATCAACACGAACTCTAACCGTCCTTCGGTATTTGGTAATATCACTTTCGGAGACACCTTCGTGTGATCTTAGTAAGAGAGGATAAATTATAATTCGTTTTAGTACATGTTGCAGAATTAAGACATCGGTCCGACAGTGACGACAGTGACACCGGCAGTAGCGATGACGAGAGATCACCACGTTACCGTAAAGAATACAAAGTCAACGTTACTGGTGATAATAGAATAATTAAGATAGGTATTAATTTACTTGTATTTGTATTTATTTTATGAAATAAAACGTTACCTATCGATGTGTTAAGAACACGAACAACTTAACATAGGGCCAATAGTACAAGGTGTACATTCTGCCTATGAACCTCCGATATCTTTACAAATTCCAATGGCGGCAGATGATAGCCCAGATGATGATGGAGCCATTGAATCAACTGGCAGTAAATCTAATGGTTCATCTCCATCCAGTAGCCACAGTGACATGAGCTCGCCTATGTTTAAACCTGAATCATTAATAGTTTGTATTGTTTTATTGTATTATAATTAAGACCCATGCATGCATGTTGTAACTTAAATATTTCATACCTACACAAATACGTCTAGAATTTATATTAGAACGGAATCCCGTTTATCTCACAATGGAATATCAGTAGTTTCACAAATAATTTTTGGTTTTGATAATTTAAGACTCACCCTATGGGTCGTGCTAAAAACACTATACATTTTGTACAAATATCCTAAGAGTTAGATTATTATAAATTTGTTATATCGTATACGTATACGTATGGTTATACAATTATACGTAGTATGCACTTTTCATACAATAATATACAAACATAATTCTAACAAATATCTCAAGCATAAATCATCAAGTAAATTTGTTAAAAATAAGGGTTTTTTTTTGTAAAATTTGAATAAATATAAATAGTTATACATGCAAACACATAATAATAAATAATTATATTTCGTTATTATTTCGTTCAAATTCTAAAACCACATGAGAGCTACATTCGTATAATTTTTTAAATATTATTTTAAAAGACAAGTGTCAAAAATCATTGTAAAATTTTTAAACCCGTTCATTAATGTACTTATCGTTACCAAACATTTCTTATTTTCTTAAGTTTCAATTAGATATTTATTGATGTAATTATTTTGGATTGTATTCTTAATCGTATAGTTGTTTAAATTGTAATAACTTATTATTTCCATGAGGTACGTGGAGTCAAGATTATTGTCATACAATTTATTACCCAATTTTATTAATTTACTCACATATTTATTCAATATGATCAAGAAAAAGAAATATTACACCATCAAAGTTTCATATCATTATATTATATTTTAAGCCAAATATATTTTTAATTTATAGAAATTAGAATTATAAATATTATCCACAAATGTATTTGTCGAATTGTAGGACATCGTTAGATGTAGTCAATTGCAACAACCACCATCACAATTAACTGCAACTGCTTCGGGTAACAAACTTCTTCTAAGCAGACATAACACAGGTGGTAGTGATTCTGCTTTAAACCATGTAGTTGTAGCACAAAAAACAAATTATAATTATAGACCTACATCACAAACATCCACAGTAAGTTGAATCTAAAACACAATACACACATTACTATAATAATTGTAACAACGATTAAATCATTGAATAAATAATTCAATTTAGTTTATTACTTTATAGTTTTGATATACATTGTTTTATAATTTTTTAGGAATTTTATGAAACGTTACCTTTAACAGCAGAAAAAAAACAAAACATCATATCAAGTCCACCGTCGTCGAGAAAAGGAAGTCTGAGTAGTCTACACCAACAATTAACTAGGCAATCCAGTCAAAACAGTTCAATATTAGAACATTTTGCTTTTCAAGCTAAAGAACTTGTTAAAGAGACAGCTAGGCAAAGCAGTCAAGATGGTGCTGGAGGAATATTAGCTCATGTTGCTGACAAACTAACCACACAAGCAAAAAAGGCTGCGGGCGAAGCTACAAAATCTGTACACGAAGCTAGTAAAACTGCGTTTGAAGCCAGTAAAACAGCGGCGGGGGTCAGCAAAAATACTTTTGACGATTTGACCTATGTAGGAAAAAGCACAATTGGTGACTTAACGAAAAGTGCCAAACAAGTTGCTTCCAAAAAAGGTTTTAAGGTATTAATTAAATACCTACATTTTTATTTCAATATTATAGTTGTAAAATATTTTAGTTGAAAAATCTTATAATAGTCAACTTTAAATTTATTTATGTTATGTAAAATATTTTTTTTTTTTTTACAAATATTAAAATAATAATATATTGAATTCTCATAAAACTACACCAATAGTGAAATAAATATATAAGCAAATATGTACAGATTTTAAATCAAAAATTTCGATCAGAATACTTATTTCCCAAATATCATATAAATGGTTTGTAATTTTAAATTATTATTTTATTATTACCTATGGTGTAAAGTTTGATAAAAAAATTTTAATTTTATACTTATACCAAATTTATCATTTAACAACTAAACCAAAATCTGTATTATCTTCACAATATATGTATATAAAAAAGATAATTTTTAAAATACTATATCTGAATAATTATTTATTATTATAGTAATATTAAATAAGTAAGTTAAAATATTTTGTTTAGGTTGGATTGTTAAGTGAATCTTCTTCACTAAGCCAACAGGAACAAAGTTTTGACGATGACAGCATTAATGATTCTACAAATCCGTCAACAAATATGGTTTCATCCGGTTCTATTTCAGAAATCAGAAAACCTTCAGTAACATCAATGGGAACTGGTGCCACTAAAGATTTTTTTTCGAACATAACAAGTGATATAAATGGATTAGCGAATCAAACGTCAAGCATGTTTAACGATTTGTTTGGTGAGAATTAATACTCTTAAAATAACATATTACATTACATTTATCATACACTAACATTTTTACTACCTAGGTACTTAAATCAATTATTTATATAATTTTTCATTTATAACTTTTAATGAATTTTATGTAAATAATAAAAATTGTCTTTATAAAAGTATACAATATTTACAATCAAATGAATTCCATAAATAAAAATCCAAAAATCATAAATTGTTTTAGATCTGTATGATATATGAAATTCAAAACACTAAAATTACCATTCCAATATTTCAAACATATATTTTATACTTTTATTTCTTTATTTTATTTTTCTACGATATAAAGCAATATGCATAGTTGATAATAAACACTATCGAAGACTAGAGAATTTATTTATGAATTAGGATTCATTTACTAAATTAAAAAAACGGAATTCATCAATGTTAATTCATGTTGAATAATAATATTCAATATAATAATTATAAATAATATAATGTACTAAAATTATTATTACATATATTTATTATATAGGTAACAAACAACCAAAAAATAACAAATCATCACTTACATTGCCAGTTTCTAGACCTAAAGAGCGGACACCTTTCGGACCTTTTCCAACAAAAGGTAAAAACAATTTAGTATTAATTCAGAATTAATTTTTCGATTTTAAAAAAAGAAACGTTATAATTTTCTTAACAAGTATGCCTGTCATCTGTTTATTATAAGAAAATAAAAAATATTTTATTTTACGATAATTACTATCAAGTTTTAACAAAATTACTTCCAAGTTATATCATACAACATCACTTTATTTATAAAAAACACTAGGTATAGCGTTTTTTTGATCCATTACCAAACAATTTATTGTGAATTTTTCTTACAATAATATAATAAAACTTCTCCTAAAATTCTATGTTCTTCTATTAACGAATAATTCATAAGAAATCTATATCCGTACCTAGATTATAGAGAGAAGGTTGGGTGTAATTAATATTTAAAATGTACTAAGGTAAAATATTCTTATTAATGTTTATTATGAGAAACCGATCCCTAATTAGAAAATGTCTGAGAGTATATAAATTTTATGTATAATCTCCATCCGAGTTTAAAGTGAATTAAATTATTACTACTGAAACCTTAAACAGTCTAAAATTATTTGAATATGCCTAGATATGAAAAATTTATATTATCATGATTTTTAAATACCCATCAACAGTTTTAGTAAGATCAATTATAGAAAATAATTTCAAATTACTGAAAAATAACATATTTTTGAATATAAAAATTATTTCGTAATTTTATAATATTTTTTTTATTTTATTTATTTATTCATTTTAATTTTAATAATTTGTCAAGTAATAAATTTACATCATTGTGATGGTCCAAACAAACTTGACTTTCTAATTTCCAATATTATATACATCGTGAGATAAGTGATCTAAACTTATATTTTTAGCAGGTCGAAATGATTTAGTTGAAAAGTCTAATTTGATTAGACATTCAAACCCAAGAAAACTAAGCGAAACATCAAAAGTACCAAACAAAAAATCAGTCAAACCTAATAGTCACATGGACAATGAAACTTTTTTGAAAGATGTATGATTTTTTTTTTTAACCATGGAGCTCTAATAATTAAGACTCGTTTTTGCACCCTAGGTAACTAAACAAATTCTTGATGGAGAAGGAATCGGTTGGCTCAAGCTTAGTAGATTCAAAAAATTGATGGAAGAAGAAGGTTACCGTAATTTAGTAGTTAGTAAACTAAACCGAACATTGGATAATAAAATTAGCCCAAGTGATCATATTGATGATGTGGTAATTATTGATCAACACAATTTAATACCTTATTAGTTACTACATGTCTACATTGAAGATAAAAAAACCTATGATTTTAGTACAGTTACAACAATAAATTGGAAACTAATATTTTTTCAGTGTATCAGTAGACCCGTTTGGAAAGGGATGTTAAAAGCCTTATTAGCAATAATTCATGGATTAGAAGTGTCTTTCGGTAATCAATGTGGAGGTGGTCTGGCATCTGCATTTCAAGTATTAGAAATAGCCCATACTCATTATTGGGCAAAAGACATATCGATGACTGGTTTTGAATCTCAAGTAATTATTGTGCGATTTATTTACTGAAAATTAAATTAAATAATACTAATATTGAATATGACGATAAATCAAAATGGTTTTATCTAAGTTATTAGTTATTCAACTATCAAGTAATTTAAAAGCTTGTGGCTTCATTATATGGATAAAATACAACGAGACAGATATTTCTGTATTTGAAAACAATAATATATTATTTTAACCAAAAATAGTTCAAAATAGTTCTAAATTAATAATAAAATATGATTTTTAAGTATTAGGTTTATAAAAAATTATAATTCCTGAAAAATTCAAATAATAATTTTGAAAAGTCTAAAGTCTTTTAGCATATGTCATTTTCCAAATGACGCATTATTTAAAAACGTTTGTTATTTTTCTTCTCTTTTTTTAATATAATTTATTATATAATAAGAATTTTATTAACTAATTTAAAACTAAAATAGTATTTTTATTTCTAAAAAGCTTTAACAAAAAGATAAAACTATAAGTTTTATTCTTAAAAAATGTACTATATAAAACACAAATCCACTATATTTACTTATTTTTTTATTCCTTATGCACAGGCATCTAGTCCATATGGTAGCCATGAAAATGTACAGTCACCATTACAAAGTCCAAGTATTGCTGGTTCACCAATTTCAAGTGTTTATCAAGCGTCCAGAAAATCTTCTCAAACTAGTACATCCGGATTATCAGGTAAAATATATTTTCTTGGATATTTTCATTATTTTTCTAAATATATACATGTATGCATATATCAATTAACTTCACACAAACATCTATACTCACTTAAAAATGAATACATATTATCATACACGATACACAAAGGTCAAGTAACTAGCTGAAGGGATATTATAGCTTATAATGTCATAAATACTCGATTATTCGAAGTGACTTAACAAAATATTTCTCACAGTTTAAAATGCATACTATAATGATTATTCTGATTAAAAATATCCTAGGAAAATTATATTATTATTAGGTTGAATAAATCTCTATTATTATTTAGTTGTGAGAAAAAAAAATACTTCTGATTTAATAATAACAAAATTATATAGTGTGTTAAATACTACGTTCAGCCTTAGTTTTTAGACGTAAATACCTTGCCTAGGAAAATAAAATGTAGCAATAGATCACAAGTTTTATTTACTAAATAATTTTTGATTGAATAACTTTGTAAATTATTGTTTATTAGAATGTAAGAATAGTGCTGTTGGAAAATTTGCTCAAGATTTTTCATTAATAGACGACGGTGAAGGATTGACTTCTAATATTTCTACAAATGAAGTTTTCACTGACTTAATGAATATTGAAAATATTAAACAAGAACATATTTCAACGAATCCTTTTTTGAATAACGAGGTGAATTATATGATTTAAACAGTTTAAACTATTAGATTATATGTGATTTTGTTTATAGTTTAAACCCTTTTTTCTAATAACGTACTACCTAAATTAATAAATCCTAAAAAATATTAATAAAACAATTTCTTACGTATTTATTTAGGGAGAAGTAGCGACTAGTGGACCTATAGTGGTGTCAGATGAATCCAGTTGTAACAGTAGTTCCGTATTAGTTAATAATCCATCGTTTTATTTGAAACGGATGGCAAGCAACAACAGCAGAAATAACACATCGTTCTTCCGAAGTGCCGTCTCCGATAGTGAGCTGGACAATTCGGGAGTTAGTATAATGAAAAATCATTAATAATTTTACGTGTATAGTATATTTTCAATTGTTTACACTTTAGTATAATAATCGTTTCTCATAATGATAAATTCTCAAAAACAAATCCAGTCTATTATAAGCTATTTAAAATAACTATACCACTTACAGTCGAGTTATAGGAAAAACAATTTACTATTATAGCTTTTCAAGGTCACGAATAAAAATCGCACTCAAAGCATTTGGTCCAGTAAATCGTCGCTGAGCGCTGGATTTCGGTATCACGGAGGCAATCTTCTGAACACTGCATCTGGATCGCCTAGTCCGGATTCAGCACGAACATATTTATTCGAAAGTAATACTATACTTTAACTTAAAACCTGTATACAATAAACAGCTATAGCACTGTTTTATATCATTAATGACCACGTGACGCTCTGCAGGTATACTAGGAAAAGAACGGAGCCCGATTTGGAATCAGTTAAAATTTTGGGAAGACGTATTTATCGATGCTGTTAGCCAAGAGAGAGATATGATAGGAATGGATCAAGGGCCAGTGGAAATGATGGAAAGGTATTTTTCGTTTACCGTTTCGTTGATTGCTGTAATGAGTTTAATGCTCGTTGTCTTTTTATTATAGATATAAAAATTTAAATCAAAGCGAACGGAAACGCCTAGAGTACGACGAAGACAAACTTCTGTCAATAATGATATACAATTTAATAGCATTTATGATCATGGTAAACGTTCCTAAAGAAAACGTGATGAAAATCGTGAGAACTTTAGTTGGAAAAAGTAGAGTGACAAATTGTTATGCGACTGAAATAACGAGTTTAATGTCTCAACTTTCCAATTTGGTACGTTGTTATTTATAGTTACCTAAAATAATGCTGTCTAAAATGTACTCCAAATATATAAAAATAATACTTGATACTCGAACACGGAGCAATCATAACGAAAGCCTACAGTGCATATCTAATATATTTCTGAAAAATAGTATTTTTCATAATTCTAAAATGTGAAACCCTCTGTAGTGAATAATTTATTTCCTAAACAAACTTAATTATATTTTAATGAAGAACATATTTTATTTTAATTATCAAATACAAACACTAGTCCTAAAATAATTTACTATATAGTTATTGAAATTTAAATAAAGAAAAAACAACATTTTAAAGTAATACGAAATATTTTTCACTCCCCTCCTCAGTAATACAATAACTAAGAACTTTGAAACTATGAAAAATGTAAACATTTAAATATCTATGAATCGAGTATTTATAAAATAAATTATATCTTAAACTATTTTAGATTAAAAACAATAAACATATTGTTATTATAATAAAATACAGTTTGGAGCATTTTAGTAGCATAAAAAATAATACTTCGGTGTACTCATATTATAATTCGTATGTATAAATAAAGAATGGAAATGACGTGGACTTGAAGCCGTCAAATTCGAGACAGGCACACAGGCAAAGTTTTGCAGTGCACTGTGGTGATTCTACGGGGGAACTGCTGTTTTTAGAAGTCAGAGATGACGGGCTAGTATTGAGATCGGTGAGCGGTGTGATCGTCAGTAGATGGTGGTATGAACGCATAGTGAACATGACTTACAGCCCGAGGAGTAAAATTTTTTGTCTGTGGAGAACCAGCAACGGTGGACAACTTCAACTGAACAAATATTTTACAAAAAAAGTAAGGGATAGTTTTCGTAATAAATTTTCCCTGTTATCCTATGTCAAAACGGAAGTGCTGTCGGCGACGGCCAATGCGCACTCGTATTATATCATAGATACGTAATACGTGCCTTGCATTATACGATATTACGAAACACAATACGATCCCGTAGCCACCGTTAAGTTTTGAATAAAAACCGGAATTCTGAAGCTATAAATTATTTCTAATTATATCGTTCAAACACACATAGATGTGTGATTGTGTAAAAGCAGGGTGTGGAAATGAATATGCACAACTACTAACTAGAATACGATAACACCTAGAAACTTGTTTTCACCTCGGTTCACAGATGTTACACAAAAATATTATAAATCGAGATATTTAACACAACCGTTGAATAGTTTTGATATCATTTTTTAGTTCTGTATTCCGTTTGCTAAGTTATTCTTCTCAATAAGACAAAATGTATAGGTACCTCTGCCAGTCCTCTGGTACCTATTCTCGGCGGATTTTCTCAGGAGCTTGGTCTGGCTTAAGGTTAAAGGCTATTATTGCTTCACATTCACTTCGCATAAAAATAAAAACATATACGGTAACTTTTTTACACGTATTGTAAATGTTCCGAGTACACGTAAACAATGCGAATATTCACAAACAAATTTGGATTCACCGGTACCTCTGATGTGATTTAGACGGAAACACAAAAAGCGTAGAGGTTTTGCGCAAATGCCACTATACTTCTGATTTGGTATAAGGTCCTAATTAACATCACCACTCTATAACTATATATTTATATTATATGACAATATTGAAGTTGTTAATTATAAAAATATAAGTTTGTTGGTTTTTTCACTCTCACTATAGAAAATTGATTGTGATTCATATATGGTGAATATTTGTTTATTTTATACTCCCTTATGTACTACAGTGCAAAGATTTGTACACCCGTATCAAACATTCGATGGAAAAAGCAGCGGAACGAGGGCAAGGTATCATACCCGGAGTGGAATTAGGAGGAGAGTTTCCTGTCAAAGATATGGCTACCGGAGAAGGTGGTATACTCCAAGTATGCATGGAAGGTGTTGGTTTATTATTCGCTGACAGTAAGGTAAGTAATAAATTAAATGCATGCCGCAGCAGCAATGATATATACTACTATTATGCGTTTTATGGTTATTACTATTATAACAATTGTTATTATTGTTATTGTTGTTCTTGTTATTATTATTATTATTATTATTATTATTATTATTATTATTATTATTATTCTCATTATCATTATTATCAAACTTATTATTAATGTTTTTACAATTAAAACTATTATAATTTTTCATTATTTTCTAATTATTATTATTATTATTATTATGGCTATAATTATAAATTATTATTATTATAATAATAATTGTTAGTCTTATTTTTATTATTATTATTTTTTTTTATTATTTTATGTTTATTTTTTATTATTATTATTATTATTATTATCTATAATTGGTAGTGTTTGGTTTAAAATCCTCCCCTCTCAATGAATATTGGTTAAAAGAAAAAAAGTTTACCATTATTCATATGATGAAAGTTTTCAATTTATTATATTTTGATGACTTTACTTTAATGTTACGAAATATATTATAATGTATGTGATTTTATAATTATATGTTTTAAGAATTGTAAATGGAATAAAGGGATTTAATCATTTAACAATTTAAATATCACAACAAGTATGAAAATTAATCAGTTATCATTTCAGTTAATTAATTAGTTCAAACATGATGGATCATTCCTTCCATTGCATTTTACATGATTCACTATTTCTTTCATTTCAATAATTAAATTTAAAATTTCATTATTGTATATACTCATACCATATATATGTATGTATGTTTTAATGATGAAGAAAAATCATTCGGGTCTTATAATAACAGTTTGCATAAAATACATTTTCTTTTCAAATTTTTCTGATATCGTTTGTCATATATACAATGGAGTTTTTAAAAATTATAATTGAAAAAATCAAAATTAGCCTACACCCAAAATATTCCATATTATAAAAAAACTTTTTTTTTCTTTTAACTATTTGGAAATTACACTTACATACATAGAAAGCTGTTAATTATGACTCACTACAACAAACTTATATTTTAAGGACCTCTCAAAAATTTCTTAAAATACTACAATTATAATATGTAGAATTTATAAGTTATAATAAAATTTTAAAAATCACAAATACTTAAATAGAGTTACAATACATTTATATGTATGCATTAACTGTATTTATTCAGACTACCTAACTTACTAAATTCGGGTCGTTGGTATAAATTAATTACAACCTAATACATGTGTGCATTCGGTCAAATAATAGTACTTTCATATCATTGTCGTAAATATGCGTGTATATTTATTTTTAAAGCTTTCTATTAACCGCGGTTTTAACAGAAAAATTAGGCATGCGAAACTTTATATCTTTTCTGGTCTATATATATATATTTTTTTTTTATATTTATATATATATATATATATATATATATTTTATTTGTGTGGTTGTATATACATATATACATTATGCTCTGGAAAGACGGCACCATTCAAAATATCTCTTTGACGAGTTCATAGTTTATTGATTGATTTGTTGATAAACTTGTTGTTCTTAAATGAATTCTGGAAGGGGACTGTGCTGATTTCCGGATTTGTTTAAGGAAAAATATGAATTTATTAAAATGATATTTTGAACGGGTCAATGATTTCCGAGACGTATTTTAGATATATGAAATATTCAATATTTGTGGATATTTATATTTACATTTTTTTTTTTTTAAACAGTTCAGAATGTTCAATACGCTTTATAATTTATTTTTTTATATTTTATTATTATTATTTTTACTCTCAACGTTTTATTATACTAACACCACGCTCGTTAAAATATTATTATACTTCACACGTGTTTTAACGCTCAGTCTATATCTATATATTTATATTAATATAGAGATATATATCGATATATTTATACATATACTAGTATATACAAATGTATATGTATCGATGTATACATACGACAGAGTATGATAATGTATTGTTATCGCCTTTGATTGAATTGAATATTATTTTTTATTTCAGTCGGGAAAACACGTCGTGTGGTTTTTCCTCCTGTTAACAAAGTTTAAGAAACTTTTGAGATGGTCCTCGGTCAGGTCGATAATAATAATTATTGGAACACGATAATATGTACTAATTATTAATCTCGTGTTATACATAATGTTTAGTTATGTTTTGTTGATTTTCAATTGTCCTTTTTTTTTTTTATGAAACGTCATAACGCGATGGATTGTTGTCTCGTTCAGGACTTTGAGGTATAATAGCAACATTTAAGTTACAAAAAAGTACGGTTTTGTCATTGGTAATAGAATATTATATAGTTTTGATTTCCTGTTTGCTAAATCAACCACTCTAGTGCATATTACGTATATACGATTGGACTGTAAAATATTTCGTTTTTTAATTTTATTTTTATTTTTTTATTATATATTATGCAGACGAGTAGCGTCACTGTTTTTTTTTTTTTTATATTTTTTTTATTGTTATTAATATTATTGTTATTATTGTTTTATAAATTACTGTTCCTCGATCGTTCTACCCTACACATACACTAAAAGAGAATAATTTATATGATGCGTTTATCTAGGAGTTTCTACTACGGGGAGCATGGCTGTAATTGCACAAAACATTAAAAATATAATATACATACGACATATCTATACATCTATATACACATAACATATTATTATTTATGCATATACTTATAATTATTTACACCCATAGGTACACATGTATATATGATTGAGTGTACACGAGGCCCGCTCATGTGTGTGTGTTTGTATGTAATTGCGTGCGTGTTATTTGTATATATTATAAATTATTCATGCGTATGCGTGTAAGACGTGCGAGGGTTGTGCGTGCGTGTGCGACATAATATAGGTAGCATGTTATCGAATGACAAATAAATCATTTGATTAAATATTTTAATTTAATGTCCGATATGTTAAATGTTTAATGTTTCGATACACAATTCAATACAATGACGCGTATGTGTGTAGTGTATTCGTGTGCATATACGTGTATCCGTGTATGTATTTACGTGCATGTGTATGTATAATCGTGTATGTATGTATATATATATATACACATATACAATATACATATTTGTGTACATAAAATATAATAATATGTATCATCAACGTATATCGATATAATAACCATATGTAACGATTACCTATACAATTATTTACAGTAACTGCCTGGCCATCTCACTAGTTGACTTAAGCTTTGATTTTTGATGTTTGTGCTTTTGTCCGACATATATTACATTTCATTATTATTAAAACAATATCAAAAAAATATTCGACCATATAATATATCTGAAGTATTATCACATGTGTTTAACATGACTCTACCGTAAGTGTGTGAACCTATAATTTTACGTAGCTGCACCAACAGATTTTTACATTTTTATATTAACTAGTTTGCGCTTACATTTTGTATTATACCCACTAGTGTACCTATATTGCATGTGTATTACCATTGCATCAAATTAAAAATATATATATAATATTATATGTATGCAAGTTAGCATTACAACTTAGAAAACACTCAATGTTTCTACAATCGTATTATGTTACTATTGTTTCAATACACACCATTGATACATAACTAATATTAAATCTTATGAAATGTTACTAAATATTATTAAATGTCTTATGAATTGTTGAACACATTATTGTAAGACTATACATATTAATATTATGAACGTAGTTCATAGACCATAGTAGGTACTTACCTAAACTATCCGCATAGGTATTAGGTATCCATTTTTTGGGGACAGCTAAAATTGTAGAGAGTATAGGTGTACCACTTACCAACCTTCCCATAGTATTGTTGTTATATTAATATAATAATTATTATTAGGTACCTATTAATATTATTACTATTATCATTATCATTTATCATGAATAGTATGATTATTATTATTATTATTATTATTATTAGTGAGTTTATTATAAATGCTATTTTTATTCAATCATCATTTCCGATTTGGTTAAACCAGAAACCATATGTTAATATAGTATTATGAATTAAACTTACATTTAATTTGAGCATTATACTATATATTATACATATAAATGTATGTTATATATATACAAGATGTTTCACTTGTTGTTTGTACTTTGGTACTTTTCAAAATACTAACCGGTAGGTACCATGGAAATTTATAGCAATATCCGACAATCCTATCATGAATAAAACCCGGTACAAGCACTATGAGACACTATAATAGGTGTATGTATATATCAGTAAAAATATTGTTACAAGAGTAATATGTGTAATAATTTGTACAGTTTAATAATCGGTTTGTAGATTAACAAAATATATCTAAATTAGGTGCACTATTTAAACCTAGTGCCGTTAGCGAGCGTAAAGTTCAATATTATATATATATATATATATATATATACATATTTAGCATCACCAAGCACCCATAGTCTCTTCACTTAGATCTGGTTATTATTAAGAATTAATTACTAATTATTTCATTTCAGTTTTTTGTTCGGCTCGATCACGTACGAAAATGTTTTACAGTTCAAAAAAAAATATTTGTTTTGGAAGAATACAGTGAGTATATAAAATTTCAATTTAAACTACATACCTATTTGCGGCCATTAAACATATTTTAACTGTATTTAAATTTGTTCATAGATCCAAAATTGAAACATATTATTCAAAGGCAGTACGAATCACCGATGGTAAGTGCTTTATTATTATAAATAGGCGTAAAATTGTTTTAAAATAAGTATGATGCATGCATAAAGTAAATCGCATGGTAACATGAATAATATTTACATTATAATTAGGCCATTTTGAAATGTTTAGAATAAAATGAATGCCGGAAAGCAATTATTTTCTTTAACTGATCTGAACTGAAGCAAATATTTTCGATACAATAATATTATTCTCCCATCCTTCTTAAGAGTTGCTATTAAAAAAAAGCTAAAAACCAAATGTTTTAATTTTTAAAAATATAAATAAGGTACCTATCATTCACACTTCTGTATTTTAACGTATTATTATGGTAGGAAATTGAAAGTTTTTATTTTTTAATGATGAAAATTATATACTTAATCTTAATCTAATACTGAAAATAAAATATATATCAAATTGTATAGGTAATACTAATTGTTTTTAAGAATGCCATAACGTCCATAATTAATTTTATAAAATTACATTTTCCCATGGAGAAGGACTTAAGATGTGAATATTTTTAAACAAAAAATCGTGTTCGTAATTTCCTATATTTTGTTAAATATCTTATAAATTTTATGTTCATAGCATTAAAGAGTTAATAATTTTAATATAAGTTTTTATTGGAATTCTTACTTACTTATCTATATACTTTACAAGATGATTAGATATCAATGTAATTACGTGAGGATACATTGAGAAACAAAAAATGATTTGTGTCTACCAATTTGCAATCATGTATCTATCCACAATACTTTCTTCGTCATTTTTGTTAAAGATATTTGATTTTTTTAATTTAGAATTTTTGCGTGTACAAACAAATTATAAAAAAGTTATCAATAAAAATTTTAAATTATAAACTTGGAAGTTATTTTGAATAGTGTCGTGAAAAAATGTTAGTTGAGATCAAGAAATGCCAACTCCTATACCAAAAATCATTTAAAATATTAAACTACCAGATAACATGAGCACTCACATAGTTCTATTCCACATATTCACACATACACTCACTTACTCACTACCTTATTAAGTGGTGCTGCTGTATAGAAAATTCTGAATTTTATGTTTGAATATATGTAATTATATATATATACATATATTGTAATAAAATATTTTTATATTTTTTGTAATTATAGAAAAAAGTTTGGGTGTGTTCAGTTTTTATGGCAAAAATGACATTTTATACATATTATACTAACATCATCATTTACTTTAATACTGGTGGTAACTGATTAATACTCGTGATTAATAGTTACAGCAATTCAGCAGCTGCATGACTCAAAGTGCATTTGTTTTTTTGCAGTAGTTAAAAAATAAAAACATTTTTTGCAATGTAAAATGTATTTAGTATTTTCTTCGAAGGTTATTATTTGACATCGTATTATTTTTATAGTTAAAATTGTGTTGTTTTAGGCTAGCGAAATGTTATTGTCTTTGCACCGCATCATGTCTATTGTATATGCGCAAACTTTGATGCTGAGAACAATGAAAGTCACGGAGAGCTAAATTATTATAATAATAAACTGGAATGTTCTTGTTTGTCACTCCTACATTAAGGTTTTGTTTATTATTTTGTTTTTTTTTGGGGGGGTTTTTTTTTGTTTTTTTTTTATATCGTGTATTTTAGCACCTAACCGTGATCCGTTTAACGTGCATACAATTACCTATCAACTTTAAACTTACTACTGATTATTTATTCACTCTTTCTTTTTCAACCTTCTCATATACTTATACAGTTTTGAATTCTTATAATATAAAATGCTTTTAGATTTTAACGCATTTAAGATTTCATAATTTTGATCAACATTTTTACTAGTTTCTTCGATGAGATGAGCATGAAACGTTTGGTTTTTTCCCTGGATAATCAGTACAAATAGAAAGAGAGAAAAAGAGACCTACCCTTTCTCTCCAGTGTATAGCTATTAGCTAGGCTGAAATCTGTATGGTACTTACAAAAATTCTGCTGTTTTAGGAACCAAACTTAGAAATCAATCTACTCTTGGTCATCAAGAAATACGATAAAAATAATAATAACTTCAAGTGTACACTTGACTGATTGTACTTACCCAACAGAGCAAGAAATGTGCAAATATTTCAAAAAACTTTTATTTTTCTAGGATTTCAGTTTTGTAAAAAGAAATTTATGTTGAAAGTTCTTGTTCAAAATTTGATGTTTATAGGGTTTATGCAAAAGATGAAATTAATAAAAAAAGTTCATAAAAACACTTATACCCACGTTTTATAACACGTTAAATGGATCATATGGTGTTTATGTTATAATCAAAGCCTGCTTACTCGTCAATCATAGGTATAATACTAATAAGACCTAGGATTTACCAATCTATTTTAGTATAGTCTAGCCAAAAAATCGTGTGCATTTAAATGAGCTTTAATACGCGCTAACAATACGTTCATAGCCCATAGGTACCAAGTAAGCATGCACAGACATGGATGAGCTTCAGTATTCGATCGCTCAGCGAAAGTCTTTCTAATTATATCATCTTGTGTACTTCTAATAACTGAATCAGCTTCTAGAAACATCAATAATTTTACCATCAACAAAACCGGTGAATGATTGCCAAGTCAGTTTTGTTCGCGAAGATTATTTTGAAACTTAGTACCTATGGATATATGCAGATATGCTTACTATTTTACTTTAAGTTTGAGTTTATATGATATTAAACTTCTGTGGTTGTATGTAAACTATAGCACCTACTTAGTTAATACGCTGTAAGACTGCATTTGAAGTCTACTTAAAAACGTCACTATTGACTAGTAATCATGTGAATATAAAATTATTATATTATTATGCTTTGCATCTTCGTTTAGTGCATTTTATCGTTGTACTACAATTAGCGGCAATTTATGTAGATTAGATTTGAAATTATTAATAACAAAAATTATTTTTTCTATTAAATAGAATTTAACATAATTTATTAAATAATTAAATAACCTAATTGATACAGATTCTATAAATCTCCATGCAGCCAAACTACGAACAGCCTTATTGTAGTCAATATACAATATTATATTATGTTATGTTTTTTTATTTGATTTCTTTTTTAAATACAAACATACTAATATCAAAAATTAATCAATACTATTTTCCAAGCTAGAATATCCCTTAATTACTATAAAAATATAATATTCACAAGTCAAAGTTATTGGTTCAATTAATATTTTAATAAAAAATAAATACACATTTTTAGTTTTTCTGACTCGATATAAGTTTGACGAGTAAACAGGCTTATATATATATTTTTATTATTTATGTATAATTATAGTATATACTATACTTGTATACAATAAACTCACCATTAGTCATACCTATCACTTTAGTCAATGGATTTATTAAATTAAATACGTATATTGAATGTAATATTTCAAAATGAATTCATTTCCCACACGCTCAATACATGATTTGTTTGTTTAAGGCTGGACAGATTTGCTATGCGGTATTATGCGTGTTTTCTTATATCGCGGCTGGTCACAAACGGACAATTAATCAAACAAATAAGGGCAAAACGCAGCGGCGATTGTCGACGTACTCGACTGATTCGAGTGAAAACAGATGTTAACCGAAAACGCATAATTTTTGAATTGTTACTTGCTGTATTATAGTGACATATATCAATATACGTGTACCGTATTACCTAGCGTGTTACAAGTACTGAATAATACATAAAAACGCAGTAGACATTTAGGAATAAGTAGGATTTTTTCCATTTATTATACTATGATGTTCATATTGAATAAATAATTTAAAAACATTCGTAACACCATTTTGTAATTAGATTTATTTAGATTATAAACAACTTAACGGTACATATTTTACTCTTGAAATATACCTAACATTAGAATAGAAAATTATAATGATTATTATTGTTATGTACTATGTAAAATAATAATTATTATTTTTTTTGTTGTTACTACTATTATACTATGTAAAAAATATCTGATAACAGAATAGTTATATTTTCTTAAACTAATACAACTGTTATATTTATTGCAAATGCCTGATAATTTTGAGCAATCATGTTATTGATATATAATATATTGTATAAATTAATATGATTATCGTAGTAGGTAAATACATTTGGTTAGGGCATTATTATAAATTATAATGTGTAGTTGTATCAAATTTTGTTTGTAACATTTTCTTTGTTAATGTGTTGTACCTGCATATAGGTATATAAACATCATAATGTGTTTAAAATAATGTGATTGTGTAATAACAAATAAATACAAATGAATTGTTTAATGCGGTTGGAGCGTTCCACTTATTATTAAATTCAGTACTATCTGCTACTGATAAAACTCGTAACAATTTAAAAGCTCGCCATTCGGTGGTACTTTTAAAATACATACCTACACTTGTAGATAGTGGCGTACAAAAATATGTTCATTTGAAGGGAGGAAAACATTTAAAAATTATATATATATATATATATTTTTCTAACCATTTTCATATAAGTATTATATGTACCAATGGTAAAAAATAACAGGAGTGGGGTAGGGATTGAACTCAACCCCCCTCCCTTGTAGTACGGAAACACTTGTAGATCAAGTTTAGAATTCAAAGCTTAGGCTCAAACAGCCACGCGAGTAGAACTATAAAGGTTTTATAAAAATTGGATATTGAATCGTCTATACGGATTGTTAAATTCGTGTTTGGAATTTTGTGGACAAATGTTATTTTCAATTTGATAACATGCAGAAGAATAAATGTTCGCCATCTCCGGACTTAAATATCTAGTTTCGTTAAGTTATTGGTTAGGTAACCATAATCATAACATCAACAATTTTACTTAGGTATATCCAATTTTTTCTACTCTGAGATAAGTATATCATTCGAGTAGTTTCAGATTGTATGCAAAGAAAGTGTTCAATGATTGTTGTTTTGGAATAATCTGTGATTAGTGAATGTGTATGGATTTTATACAACTCTGTGTATAGACTGTAATATGGAAGCTTCAAAAGCTTAAATTCTAAAACAAATAGGTAGATGTGTAACATCAATCGTGACCGCCAAAAATAATATTGTTTTCCGAAGGAATAACAATTTGGTATATGTAAAATACTAATGTAATAGAGTAAAAATCGGATTGTACCTAAATATTTGCTAAGAAACATACAAACGTTTTGAAACATTTGGGCGAGTATAATAGATAATAAATAACTGTTTAAATGTTGTTTATAAAATATTATAAGTAATTTTTATCATATTTGTTTCTAAATAATAAGTTTTTTTTTCTGTCAACTTCCAAACGATATATATATTACATATATCGTATATCCACTATCCAATAATATATTGTAATGAATTGAAACTAAAAAGAGTTGTATCCGGTATTGCGGTGGCGAGGCGATAAAATAACAATATTTTATTTAAGCACAATTTAATCGTAGTAAAATATGGTTTGAAATACTACAACCATCTATTATTCATATTAGGTTGAATTCCCAGAAAAATACCAATCCATACATTGTTAAACGAAAAATATTATATTTAATTATTCCTCTTCATTTTTTTTTTTTTTGACTGGTTTATTTATTAAAATGAAATAAATTATTTTTCCAAAAAAAAAATAAATAAACCTGCAGATAGATTACTTACTATGTATCAAACAATCAGAAAATAAAGCAGAGGAAGCTAAAGCATTTCTTCATTTAATTTCCACTGCTAACAGTGCTAACCGGGATCTCGCCACAGAAACAAACGCATTTCAATACATAAAATAATAAATAATAACAATAATCACTACATTGTGTACGATGTACCTCTATACTCTATAGTCTATAGTGTATACCATATTTTTCGAACATTTTGTCTGTGTCAACTCTATAGCATTACAAAACATGAGAAAAATTCAGCTAGGATCACAATATTAAATATTATATATAGTTAAACTAATTGTTAATAGGTATTCGTGTGTTAATGTGATAACACATTATTTTTTAAATCATACGTTCCTAATTCTAATGAAAATTTATTGAACATATGTTTCAATATCAAATAAAACCACTAATAGGTACGAGACAACCAGAAGTGGGAATGACTATGACATGTTATCCTTCTTTCTATATCTCTATATGTACCTACTGGCTACTTATGAACATACCTACACATTAATTTTGAGCGTTTCAGAAGAATAAATAATTTAGAGTGGCTATTATGACGTTAACGTCACGAAATTTAACGATGGCGGTCGAAGTTACATTGAATTTATACATGGGAAATACAAAGTAGTAGTAGTAGTACTCTTCATTTTTTGACTTTTACCCAAAACATATACAAAAACGTTTACAAATCGGGGGATTTTTTTGATTTGGGTTTCACGGTGAGCTCACGGAGTGAGCGATCGAGGAGGCCAAAGGCCCATACTCATTAGTTATTTTCTCATTTTTTGTTTTCACCATATTTTTTAAAATGTTAAAATATATTGATTTAAAAAAATAAATTACGAAAATTTTATGTCTCAGTAAAGTAGAAAAATGTTGTAAATATTAACATTAGTATTCGTTTTTTTAATTTTATGAGGGCTACTCTAGCATGAACACTAACATCACCATTGACCTTCACGTCATTTTAGTTTTACAAGACACTCTTACATAAATGTCATTACAGCATCAGCCTAAATAATTAAATGATACACGATTCCAAAGATGTGAGTCATCTGAAAGTTATAACACAAGGAACGACATGCAAGAATAGTTTTTATAGATAGAGTGACTCATTATAGCTGTTATGGGGGTGGTTTTTGAGGGAAAATTACAACCAGTTTCAGTGGTTACAGAACAAGAGTTCTAGTGACATAAATCAATATATTGTATCTACAAAACTTATATATATATATATATATATTAAGATTTTGTTAACATTATTAACAATAACATGCATCACACCCTACTTAATTAATTACAAGTGTGCTATCAATGAAAGCATTTTTCAATCATAATAAAAAAAGCAACTGGTATATTTTGATTTAAGTAAAATACAAATTTAGGGTTGAAGTTTAGATAAATAATCATTAGTTAATATTAATCACCTCCAAAAAATATTTTTGATTCATGAATATCAGCAGTAGTATATATATTTTTTAAAATTCTTTATTTATTCATGTTGTTGAACATAATATAAATTGCAAATTAGATAAATTGCATACACTATTACACTTGCATACTTCATACAATATTAATTTTAAAACATTCAAAACAAAAACCTGTGCTTTATGTTTAAAAGTAAAAATTTAATTCTTTGTATATTTAATAGAATTTTTGGATCTAAGAATCTATCTTTTAAATACAATTTCTATAATACAAATGTAAAATTGTTAAGACATATCTGGACCTCTATTACACAATAAAATTAATATTTAAATTTTTTTATGGAAAAGACAGTTTTTGAGGAATAATTGCATAAAAATACACGGAAATTATTTTTAAATTAATTAACATAATGATATTTTGAAATTTTGGCCCTACCATAAAGAGAAATGCGGATAATTCTGAATGTAACAAAAGTAATTTATATACTGAAGACTATTTTAGTGCACTGATGTTCAATGAAAATACCATAGTCGCTAACATAATAATCACAGTTTTCTAAAAATCAAAAACTTTGAATAATAACTTTTGATGTTAAGTATATACGAGTATAAACACAAAAGTTCTTTGAGTATTTAAATCCCTCTAGTTTATAAAGTTTATTAAAGTTCAAATTACAGTTACACCAAAGACATATTTATTAAGATTATATTTAGGTTACATTTTAATCATAATTTGTAATCTTTGGTTAAAAATAAACTTAATTAAGTACAATTTATTTAAAACTACGCACATATATAGATAATTAACATGTATGTTTAATAATGTATGTACTGTATAACATTCAATAAATAGCTAAAAATACAGATAAATGTAAAGTGTATGTACATTTAATATTTTATACATTCATATAGTTCACTAAATTAATTAATAAGTAAAACATATTTCCCAGTTAGATCGGTAGGTAGTAAAAATGCTAATACTAAAAAATAATAACTCATGTAAAATGATTTATAATTTATAATCTAATAAATATTATGCATGACAAGAAGTAACCTAAGTAATAAAATAAATATAATTACTCAAATGACTAATAGAAATATTCTGCCATTACCTGTGCAATGGATAATATAAATTCTACTTAAACAAAACAAATTTGTGACTTATGTGTTAAAGTGATTTATAACAATCACCAAATAACACTGGAACATTCATACACTCATGATAATTTTTTAAAAACTACTCTATACTTCTGATTTTCTAGTATCTTTTTATGAAACAATTCAAAAACAGATGACTCATAAGAGTATATTCATCTATACTATATTTTTAATCTATTGAAATAATCATATAGTATTTGAAAATAACTTTGAAAAAACATAAAATAAACATCATAGTAAAATCAGTGCAATATTTCATCTCTTGTATTCTAATTTAAAAAAATTTGTAAGACAATAGAGATTCAGAGATAGTAAATAACCATTATATAATTAGTTAAGGAATTCATGCTCGATAATAAAATGTTGAGACTATTATAATAATAATAGCATCAAATTTAAATTTAATAAGAATCCGTTACAGTCAAGAATAATTAATTCGGCAGTAAATATCTACTATTTATTTCTTAAAAGATAATTAATTATTAATTGTATATCAAATATGTGCAATATTGACTAAAATAACACACATTATATTTACATGTGATGAAATGTATATTATATTTAAAGGTCGGATACTTAGAATGTAGTATATAAATTAAATTTATGAGTTGTAGAAAATAAACAATTTCAATGAATTGTTAATAGTAGATTTAAAGACCAAAAATAAATAAGACAAATTAAAAATGTTTAAAATATTTATGGTACTTATTCAAGATATAATATTCAACTGAATGATATAAAATTACCTATTTAATAACTTTTATATTAAATTGTAGAGTTAATTTATGAAGTAAATATTAAGATAACTTTAAAAGTTTTTAACAACTTATATATATATATATTAAAAGCTTATATATCCGACCTCTGATAATATACATAGCAATTAATTAATAGTAGATCTTACCGATTGTTTATTGTATTTTATTTTTGTGTACTTAATTAATATATATATTACATATGTACTTCATGACCTATCCCATTGTTTACTTAACATAACCACATAAAAGTATCATGCTACAATAATTATAATACATCTAATTTGACGAAAAATAACAAATAATTATTGTTAATATATTCATGTACAATTTGGCAATAGTAAATTTCATTCTGCCCAGTACATGGTTGCCTCAGCCACATATTCAAAACAAATAAGTATAACAAATATAATATAAGAAAAAATATCAACGAGCATACTTCAATATTAGGGTATTGGTTATCAATCGTTGACTTGAGATTAACAATTATTAAGACTACAATTTATTAACTTAACGTTATTATTATTTTGTTTTCGTTTTAGATGGATATATAAAACTAGTCATGGTTGATGGGTATTTAAAATTTTGATACAATCCACTTGAGTTGTTGCTACCATTTTTACTAGTTGAACTAGAAATCTTACAAGATGTACCTGGTTTTGCGGTTGACATTGTTGTAGTTATATAAAATAAGTAGACGCGTAAATGATCACATATTTCTTTGCAAACAAAAATTGAATAAACTGTTAGATCGATTATGGTCCATGCCTGTAAATTTAAACATAATTTAATATAATGCCTAGCTAAATAAATATTTTAAATAATTACCATGCACACACAAAGCACATAGTATTCTGGTAAAATAGAATTAAAATATTGATTTAAAAATAACATAGCTGGACCAATAAGTGTGGAATCAACATATTCAATTGGACTTTTAGTCATATGGGCAATCTAGAAAAAAAATTATACTTGAAACATACTTATAAATTACTTCAAACAATTAAATTCTACATTGAAAATTATTTATGTTATAATTTACCACAAGTTTATTTGTTATTTTAGCAGTAACTAAACCAAATGCCATTATGTATAGTACAGGGTGAGTCTCATAGATGTTTTCAGTACTTTTGCAGCTAATTATATATGCAGGTAGGACTACTAACATCAGAGGAATAGCAGGAGATAAAACACTGGTACCCTAAAAAATATAAATAATAAGTATTTATTTTATAATAAATAATCAAATAACTTACAGCTACTGAAGATCCATTTTTGCCAACCCCGCCAGTAAGAATGACGTTTAAATTTGATTTAGCTAAATATAATGAAATAGTTAATGTCATGAGCAGTAATATAAATTTAAGCTTGATGTTGAAAGGAGGAATCTATAAATAAAAAGTATAATGTTTTTATAAACTAATAATTAATAGTATTATATAAAATCAGTTAATACAATATTATTTGTTCCTTACTTCAGTATCCCATATACCTGTACCAAAAATAGCAGACATAAAATGAACAAATATAATAGATAATTGTGTTTCTGTGACATCAAATTTACCAAAACGTAATGTGCCTGAAATCATAGTCAAAAATAATCATCAGTTACACAAATATTGATTTTATTAACATTCATTTTATATACCAGAAACATATGTCTGCCAATGTGCAAGATAAAATAAAGCAACAGCAAAAAAACTTTGCAAAAACATCCATGATGGGTATTCTCCTAGTTTTACGGAAACGCAGGCTGATAATGTAATGAAAACTAGAAAATAATAATAAACAGTTCAGTAAGAATAATCGAAATATTGATTCGTACATTAAAAATAACTAAATTTTTAAATATTTTACCTGTAGAAATAGAATCACAACCATGATCGAATAATTCACCTAAAGGAGAAGAAGAGCCAGTTCTACGTGCTTGTTTTCCATCAATGGCATCTAAACTTTGATAAACAAATAAACCAAAACCACACAAAAAACTCGCCCACCTAGGAATCTGAAAAAATGTATATAAAATTTAAAATTTAAACACCAGTTACAGAATTATTAAATCTATAAGTACTTCCGAATTCACTTTTCTAATTTTTGCTATTTAAAATATACTCAAATAATTAAAAAAATTATTTTGATAAACGTAAAATGATAATTCGAATTCCTTGTGATTAGCCATTAACATTCAAATATTTTAAAGGTTATGTAAAAAGTGTTCATTAAATTATTCAAATAATAATTTTACAATTATTAGCTTGATTAAAATCCTAAAACATCTTAAATATAATATACAACTTATTGTCAAAACTTTATTATACATTAGTTTTAATTATATACTTATATAGGTCTATAGGTTGCAAATCTGGAAATAGAGATCAGGAATCAGAAACCGAATATTTTGGGTTGGCACATCATATCAACAAAGCTGTGTGATATTATTAAAAAAATTGTTGAGAAAAATTTGCAAATGAAAATAAAATAGTGAAAACAAATACAATCATTTATTACTAGGAAGTAGTAATAATAATTGAAGCGAATACGATTTACCATATAAGTGGAAGTGTATAACATTTTTCAAACTTCGAATTTAAATTGATAAATTAAGGTAATAAAATATAAGGTTTAAATAAATGTATAAAAACTTATAGACATATGTTATATTCTTGTGACTATGCTACATCTAAAAAATGTTTGTTATATAAACAATAACTTTTTTACCAAATAAATTGCAAATAACAATTTTAAAATGTATTATAAATATATAAAGTATAACAAAATTAACCTTTTATTAACATTTCATTTCTTTTAAAACTTTGTTGGTCATGTCATGATTTTGTATCCGGTCATTCAAGACAACTATAATATGAGTTTATTAACCAATATTAAAACAGTAATTAATATATATATTTTATTTATTAAAAGAATATCTTAGATCAAAGATGTCCAACTTTTAGTGTAGACTATGCCACATCATAAGAGTAGAAGTTATTGTGGGCCACATACATTTTAACAATATAATAAAATTTTATGAATAAATTATAATATAATAAAAATCCAATTAAGACAACACTTTCATATAATATTAAACATTTATTTGATCTCTAACATTTTGTAGTTTTATGTTCGTAAAATTCATTTTTTTTTTTTTCATAATGTTAATAATAATATATATTATACCAACACAATTAATGATGATTGTGAAATGTGAGAACTACATTAATATTTACTATGAGCCACAGATTAGACAATAGATAACTAAATTATGTGGTAAAATGTATTCAATTATGTCATATGAATATAAGTAATTAAGTGTTAAAAATTATAAAACTTAAATCTAAACAATTTAAAAATATCCAATTATTTCAACAAATAAATTTTACCTTAAATTTGGTAAAAAAAAAAATTTCTAAATTTAAATGTCAAGAAAAATAAAGTAAATTGTCGATTAACATTACAAAATATAATCAAATGATTATTTAAACATATAGGTTTTATTAAAATAAAGGACTTAATTATACAATTAGAATATAAATTGTTACTGAAAACTATGTTATAATGTTACTTATTGTTAGTTTCAAAAATGAATATTATAGTTTTACACTTTTTAATGTTCTAAAATGAATACCGTTTGTCATACACGCGTGTTACATAAAAATGAGATATAAAGTAAAATAGTTCAACAGTTCAAAATTTTTGTTAAACCAAAATGTATATAAAACCTTGACATAAAATAAATTTAAATTAATGAAAATTTACTTTTTTTTAATTAGTATATGAAAAATGTTTTAAGCAATTTTTATATATGGTTAAGTTTTCTTTAAAGTTTTTTGACCTGTTTAAAGACAATTGAAATTTTTAATTTTTCTAAGTATTTTTATTTATTTTTTTTTTTTTTTGTAATTGTTAAAAAAATATTGGCTGGGACAAAATAAAGTCCACAGAACTTCTTAATGTCATTCAAAAAATATTGAAATACTTAGGCACAATTATTTTTTATAAAGGTTGGAAGACCAAATATTGACATAATATTACAATAATTTAAATAACATAAATAACATTTTATACCTATTCTAGATTAACAAATCATCTGCATTCAAAATTGTTTTCCATATGCAATGATATATTTCATTGTATTCAAATTTTACACATCCATTGTAATGACCTATCTTATTAATAAGGTCTACCCCATCCCCAGCTATACAACAGAAAAAGTCCCCATCCAGTTCTTTTTTTTTTTTGTTAATAAAATGATAATACTTGTAAAAAGTTCTATTCTATGGATATATAAGTTATATTATTATTGAATGTTTGAAACAGTTTATTTACTTATAAAGTCACAGACCTAACATATTAAAATAAAATTAATAATTTCCTAACATTCAATTATTATCTAAAATTTATCAATGACACTAATATAGTATAATAAAGTATAATAAACCTTAAATTATAAATGTATAAATATATCATAAATGCAGAATAAATGTATATTATAAACATTTACATATAGTATAAATATGATAAAATATTAGCTACAAAACTAATTAGGTAACTATTGTTGCATTAGAGTATGAAGAAATTATAAATTATAATATAATTTTCACTGTGAAAACATCATTATATAATGAAGGATATTTGTCCAAAAATACCTATTTAAAAATGTTATGGTTGTAATTTATTAACTATAATACTTATTCATCAAGAAAAATTACTGCCATCCTATTTACATTATTTTTACAAGTATTATCATTTTATTAACAAAAAAAAAAAAAAAAAGGATGGGGACTAAATATTGTCAATGATTTTTCGATATTTAATTAATTATTGTACTATGTTATGACAAAATTTGACCATTGATATTGTGTAATTTCTGAAATAACAACTTTAAAATAGGTATAAAATAAATTCTAATAAATTAATTTGATGTAATTTTAGTTTGTTTGTCAATTGTGAGCTTTTTCTAGATTTCAATCTGATTATTTTCATTTTAAATTCTGAATAAACAAGACTTAGGTAAATTGCACGTGTACATTTTTTTCACATTTTTGCACCTACTTATTATGTTATTAATTCTGAGCACATATTTTAATTTACTTTACAAACAACTAACTCTGATTGTTAATCAAATATTGAGATTGAAGAATTAATAACATTATTTTTAAAAATATATTTTGGTAATCCACAAGAAAAATTCCTAGTTGTCATTTATTAAGTTAAAAAAAGTTTATTAATTTTTGTATAAATTAATTATTTTTTCATGGTTTACCTGTGAATTTAATGCACTAAAATACTATTAAAAATCCATCAAAAACTAACGAAATATGCATAAAAATATACTCTTGAAATTCATAAAATATGACCTCATTTTTCAAATATGCAAAAAAACAGCGCTAAAAATTAATTTACATTTTTTATATATTTATATTTTTGATTATTGAAATTTATTAAGTTTTTCTGTAAAAAATTTAGGTACTTAAGTATTGAACTATTCTTGATCTCCTGTTGTAAACATTTTAAAAAATAACGATATTATTAGAACAGCTGTTCTAAATTTCATTGTTACATTAAAGTTTAATTTTACTTGTAAAGTATTTATTGCATTGTAGAATCAATAATTTGTGAAATTAGATAACATCTAGGTAAACACTCGACTAAAAATAAAGTAGTTTCATAGAAACTACAAGAGTATTTACACCAATTTAGACAAGACTGACTAGAACAATATAAATATTAAGATAATGCCATACCCACATACATTGTCTCAATCTTACAAACTTTCAACATATAACAAATCCGTGTTTGGTAGAAAAAATTTTATGTTGTTAGTTATAATATTAGGGTAAATAATATTATTAATTAATATTAGAATATAACCAACCTTAAAGGGAAGAACATCATCTGCGATGATATAGGTTTTTTGTGATATTTTATTTTTGAAGTGAGTTATGAACTTTTTTAAATTGTACTATTATACACAATTACAACTAACTTAAAAATAAAATAACGTAAAAAACATTTTTTCACACACATAATATTTAAGTGTAAGTTTAATAGTAGGTCAATTTACTCTAATATTAAAGCTAACAACACAAAATCTGTTCTGCCGAACGCAGATTTGTTATGTTGTATGTTTCAAGATAGAGACAACGCATGCGGGTATGGTTCTCTTGCAAAAATAATATCAATACAAAGAAATCACGGAAACATGAATTTATATGCCCTAACCCAATAAGTATATAAAAATATACATAATAAGATTTAATAATACTATCTTAAATAACACAAAACAAATATTGGTCAAATCCATTTGCCATACGAAGTAGCAAGAACACATTCAAATGCATTTTATTTAGAGTCCTGCTTATTATATCATTCATGAATCTCATATAAATTAAAATAGATGTTAAATTTGAAATTTTACAATTTAATAAATAACTTATTTTAATAGTACTTAATAAACAATATAACTTGTATTTAATTCATAGGCGTGTCCAGACCTTGGTGGCTAGGGAGGCACAAGACATTTTTAAATCAGAAATACCTTTTTTTTTAGTTATAGACGTTTTATATATCTATAGATTTTTTTTAAAACATAAATTACGACAAAATTTTTATTGTTTTAAAAAAACAAATAATTTTTATAAATAATAAAATGTACTGATCTTGTAACTTTTTTTTTTCTCCTGGCATGATTTTTTGTTGGGCATAATGCGCCGGGGGGGGGGGCGGTGCCAACTCGGCCACCCCTGTAAACATGCCTATGATTTAATTATATCAAATATCAATTTTTGAACATTGTGCACAAAAATGTTTTTAAATTTTCTACTATTTTATATATATATATATGACAACATGTTCAGACTAATTCCACAACATAGTGATTGAAAAACATAGCATTACAGTTAATTTTTCAAAAAAGTAAATATCTCTATGTACATAATATAATTATATTATACATTTCCCAATGATAACATTACCGAACCTTTATGTTGAGTACTATATTTTATAGTAATTAATAGTACCCAATTAAAACTTTAATCACAGAAATTATGCAATTATAGTTACACAATTTAATACTCTATCCTTCAAATTTTTAATTTCACTTCTCATTACATTTTGCATATACATAAATATATATATTAAATATACCTATATGATGGTAATTATAGTCATAATATAAGATAAGAATTTGCACTTACTTCCGAGTTACCATCTGAACTGTAGCGTATAATCAACAGCGTGGTAACCACATTTACTACAAGTCCAATAAGTGTAATTAAATTTGGTGCAAGCCATATGGGTGTTTGTAGTACAAGCCAATTCCAAAAAGGTTGCAAATACGAGTCTAAAAGACTACGGCTTTCACATTTATACGAATGCTCGCTAAGTTTCTTGAGTTGAACTGGTAACAGTATTTTATTTTTCGTAAAACAAAACAACATGGTGGAGAGATTTGATTACAGCCACCACAACAAGGGCTAACAACAAATAGCTGTACTTGTATATCTCAGTGTCGCTACTGCATCATAACACATCTAAAATAAATGTTTAATCACAGTAATGTTAAGGCGGTCTTGATCAGTTATAATAATATATAATCATACCTAAATGTATGTAGCAACAATTTCGATCGGTTAACAACGAGTCATTTTTTTCGTTATTTAGCAACGTAATTCAAGACGGTCATCCACTGCAATCGATCAAATATTGAGTTAATGATTTAACCTTAGACCGGAAATAGTAATAAATAATATTCGAAACTAAAATTTAATAATATGAACATATATGTGTATGTGTGTGTGTGTGTGTGTGCGTGCGTGCTGCGTGTGAATAATATTTTAATACTGTTGCAGAATAAGAAAATAACACACTAACATGCTCAGAAACGGTGTTATCGATAATAAACCTGCTCGCCGGATATCAATCGAACCATTTGCTCCGTCGGTGATAAGGAGTAGTCATGCCACTCGCCAACACGTCGGCGTCCACATCACGCAGTAGGTGGTACACGAAGGTTACCGTTAAAATCAAACGTACACTGGTACACTTATTATTATTATTATTATTATTATTATTATAATTATTATATTGTTGTTATTAATAATAATAAGAAAAAAATATAAAAATATCTTATTAGTATATTGTTGGATGCAGTAACGATTCGAGCGTATACGTCGTGGGTATGGGAAATGCGAAAATACTTCTGAAATCTGAAAAGAGCAACTGTTTCGCCCAAGGTCGACAGCGACGGTTGGCAAACGTCCGGATAAATGAATGATAAGAATATTATGGAGAACGCCACAATCCCGCGGGATTTGTGATAACGGTGTCGGCGAAATAGCTCGGACGAGTGGCGTACGTGGTAATTACGTCGGAAGTTCACGGTCTTGCGCTGTTTGGCAGTTTATTACAGACTTACAGCAATGTTATTCGACGCCAAAACGATAACGAACGAGGAAAAACAAAAATCGCTGTCGTTCTGACGTCGTCGACTCGTCGTGCAGGACGAGACGAACGGACGGTCGCGGGAAAAATGCCCAATAATATCGTTTTATAACCCAAGGTGGAATTCCTCCACCTTGACACCGCCGCGCCCGCTGCCACCGTTCACGCGCAAAAGCGTAATAAATGTTATCGTCATATTATAATTGATTAATGAATAACGATTATCATTGTACTCGTGTGTACCTAAGGTCTGAATTAATAATGTTTTTTTTATTTGATTTTTTTTTTTTATTACACACGAATGCATTGAACGCGGCAATCGTCGGTTTTCTCCGTCCAATCCCTTCGCCTACGTTCTCGGTTTTGGATCACTACCATAATTAAAATTATTATTATCATCATTTCATGTACAATATATTTTGTAGGTAATCGCGAGTAATTTGTTACTCGAACAAGACCGCCGTTGTTTACATTTCCGGTGGAACGTGACGCTTTGTGCGAACTACTCTACTAATATACTATAATATGCATCTATATAGTGGATTCCGACGTTTTTTTAATTTCAAAACATGGACCGATATCGTTTTTCAAAAACCCCTAATGGCCATTATAACTATAGTTTCCAGTAATTGAGCAATATACACGCACGTACATTATGATGGAAGAAATTAATTTTTCATGTACTATTTAATCGATTAGCAACAATTTTAATCATTCTCTTTGAATATTAATCGAAAAACAAAAGTTAAACAATAGATATTATTCAAACCAACTACCAACTGGCAATTACCAAGCGTATTTTAATGAATTGTTGCACTTTCATAGATTTTATTATTAATTTTATTGTAATATTGAACAACTCAATAAAAATCCATCAAAAACTATACTATATTGACTATGAAAACAGGAAAATCATAAAAATACAGCTTTTGTGTAAGCCATATACTAACATACATTTATGTGTAATAATATTTATATTAGTTCAATATTTGATACTACATCTATTTTTTTTTTCAGTTGACGGCTTTACTGATAAAATCCTGTAAAATTAGCAATTTTAACTTCAATGACAACAGTTAAGACAAGGTTAATCGTATTTCATTATAAATAGTATTATACAATCAGAAAATTGGCACAGTGTTTTCAAACGCGTACCTATTCAACTTTTTGCTACGCGGATGATATGTACGTGAAAAGTTGTTTGCCTGTATGTTTTGTTCTAATTCTTAACGTTTTCAAGCACCAACTACTGTTATAAAAATGTTTCAAACCATTTAAAATAATACATTTTTCGTAGGAAAACGGCCAACATCAATAATTTGAGTTGTTGTTTCGGTTTTATGTTATGAATGATGTTGAAAAGATGTTTAAAATAATGAGCAAACTATTGAGAAACTATTAGTCTTATTACTAATAACTAGTTTATATACACGACTACACCATAATCTTCGTAAATGAATGGACATTTGACTAAGAAGACTTAGTCAAATTAGATACTCGCACGATCAAAATAACAAATAGGTACTCGTCAATTTGATCACAGTAATTTGTATCAATCCCAATACTTCACAGAGCTTTTAAAACTAGATATTTTAAAAATGAGTACCCAAAATTAGTTAAGCTACTAATTATGTTTATATAAACATTATTATTTGAATAGGTACAATGTCCAAGCAAATAGCTAGTTTAATAGGTAACGTCGCAGTTACGGACACTGGTGCACTATAAACGTTTGCAGTGATTGTACTTTTGTAGTGTTTGCACGACTACCAACGCGTCTTAGATGTTATGGTGTAATGCATTAATATATTAATAATACACCAACTACAAGTTTATATTTTTTTTCATATTACATTATAAGCTATGATGCGCTAATGATTAATTACCATAGATAGCCGTTGGATATTGATTTTAATTAATATATAAATAGGTAAGTATTTCATGTTTTCATGTTAGGGTTTTTCAACATATTATTTCAATAACATTGCTCAGTGACAGATTTATTAACATTTATTTATTTATTATTTTACTCTCAATTAAATATATACATTATACATATATATATATATATATATATATATAAGAATGTATAATAAATTATACTTAATACTTAATAGGTTATCAGTGTTAAAATGTTCTAAAATGTTTCATTTTTTTTTTTTTATTACGACATCGACAGGTATTTACAGAGTATTGATTTCAATTAAGTATACCTAATCTTATGTTGGAAGTCGTTAAATTGTATATAAGCGTAGGTACCTATAGTACATATAAATAAAATATTAATTAAAATCGAAACTAATCAGTAATCACTTATTAGTATATAATAGTATTTACACTATAAACGTATAAGCTATAATTAATGTAGTCGTAATAATGTAAATTTTATATAGTGCTAGAAGTGGAGCCGATGGTGGTTATGCGAGGGTAAATGAGTCGTATGCATATTATTACCCAATACCCACATTTTTTTTTAAAAAAAAAAAAAAAACTGTTTGAATGCAAACGTATCAAAAATCGTAATCATCTACTTATAAACTCACACAATATATGGGTATAATAATTTATTTTGAATACAAATGTTCTGATAAAAAATCTTTAGAACCACTGATGAGTAACATTATTATTTATAATTTATTATTCAATATTTCTCGACAATTATAATATTAACAGATAATGAAGTATAAAATTACTACACAATAATAATGGATAATTAAGCAACTTTTTAATTAAATCTATTCAGTATTTTTTTTTTTTTTTTTTAAAGTTCAAGGCAATTCAAAATATCAACAGAAAACAATAAATAATACTTAAAGGTATCAACCCTTAATTCGAATTTATATTTTGAGTAAATAAAGTAATAATAATATATTTTATATTTATAATTAATTAAGTATCTACTTATATATAGGTACCTATGTTATAAATTATAATTTATAATTTTAGAGATTTTAATTAAGTACAACTTTATTACCTGATTACTTCATTTACCTGTATAAATATTAAATAAAGTAATAATAAAAAGTCTTGACCGTTTTAGGTATTTAATTAATGCGTTTTAGTGTTTTACGAGTAATATTTTGTAGGCAAGTATAGTTATTATTTAAGTAAGTAATTATTTATTATATCTACTTCATATCTACTATTATATCTAATTATTATATTCTACCATTACATAATTAAATAAACAATCGTAATTTCGCACTGCATTTATCAATTTTTATGATAACCAAATATTTAGTCTCTACATGACTACATAACAATATATGTTTTGTTAATGAAATAATGAATCAAAAGACCAATTATAAAAGAAACTGATAAATGATAATAGAAAAAATACACAAATAATGACGAACTGAGATAGGTAACCAATAACCGATTATAGGTATACGTACAATATTATATTATAGATATAAGTACCAAATATTATGTTATTCGTATCATATGAATTTGGCTATTTTTTTATTTTTTTATACCTCATTGAGAATCTATTAAGCAGTGATGTTCCCCATCAATTTAGTCGAGAGTATACTATACGCTAACGAGTCTCTCATATCGTTATTTTTATGATAAATACGGTAATGGTAGGGGGTATACGTAAATATATATATGTAAATAGATGTTAACAAAAAAAATTTAAATAGTTATGAGCTGATCGTCTGAAGTAAAAAATTAATATCCATAACAAAATGTATTTAAACAATAATTGTTCAATCAATAGTTATATTATATTTTATATTTCTTCGCGAACTGCTTGAAAGTATACGCGGTATACCCGTGAATTTTCAAAATAAAGTTGAGAGCATACGGCATATATGCAGTATACCCCATGGGAACACCACTGCTATTAAGATGTTTACAATGAATGGTAGGTACCCACAAATAATAATAGCGTATGTAATAATAATAGGCATAATATAGTTATGACAAGTTTGGAAACATTCCTTTTTTTAGCCCTAAAAATACTTTTCTACTGCAGACATTTAGAAAACACTTACCTATTCCGATTGACGACAAAGTCAACCAATGAGTAAATAGTACGTATATATACGCATTCAATTATTTTCAATTAAAATAAATAACATGAAAATATGGAATCATCTTTCCGTAAAACAATCATCTGAACTCTGAAGTATAATTCACAAAAGCACATCAGTGGATACTCGACAGTCAGTATGTAGTTATATTCAACTGGGCATTCAGTTGGGACGTCGGGAAAAACACGTCCTTTCGTCGTACGTTTAATTTGGTCACGCGCGGAATAATAGCTTGCAGTATATTGACCTGAGTGGCTGTTTGTTCTTTATCGTATATATACTTCTATTTTTTATTATACCTACACACACACACACACTGTATATTACGATCATTTACTTCTCATATCGTGGAAAGCAAAAACAATTCCGTAATACTTTGTAGTTAGTACTTACCTATATATGGGCATATGGCTAAATATAGCATACAGACACTATATAATGTTAATATAGAATATATATATATATATATTATAAGCTTCTTAATAAACGACTGTTTCCAATACCATTAATTCTATTTTATTTTGTCATTTTAGCTGATAATATAAATAAATTATGAATATACAGCTGGTATATTTTTGGATAGCTGTTTATTTTTATTTTGCTGGCAAACATAATACATTTTTAAGACTAATGTTTCAATTTCGAAATTAAATGACAAAACAATGTGATGTATTTTAAAACGTTTCGTCTTTATAAAACAATAGTAGTAAACATGGGCGTAACTTGGGCAATTATTATGGGGAGGGGGCAAATTTTATTTTATATCGATATACCGTATACTGGTATTTAGATATTAATAAAACACTAAATATACTTAATCAATGGAAACTGAAAAGCATAATATAATAACATTATCTAAGATAAATCTTTATTGTAGCATGTAAAACTAAATGACATGATGGAAAAAGCTTGATAAGATGATGGTTTATTTAATAAAAACATTCTGCATTTCTATATTCTACCTGTTGCTTTATTTTTAAATAAAATAGAATTTATATTTATACATAAATACAAAGATTATACTTATATATTATTAATAGTTAAACCTAATATTATATCCTTGTAATATGTCTATGACAATTGAAGTTTTCTACCTCTTTCTGTTGAATCTGCATCAAATTGATTAATAATTTTATCAAAGTTAATTTCAAAAGTTTTTTCAATATGTAAAATAGCCATGTTACTAAGTCTTTCTTGGCCAATCGTGTTTCTTGTAAATGTTTTGAGGCGATGAAGAGATGAAAATGAACGTTCACTTGAAGCAGAACTCATTGGAATAGAAAGAAAAATTTTATAAATAAGGTAAATATTGTCAAATTAGCCAATCAAGTCTTTTTCTAAATACAAAGTTAAATAGGCTTCAAAATTTTCATCAATATTAGTTGATGAACACATTTTCCCAAACAGTTTTAATTGTGTCTTTAAGTCATCAAAGTTAATATTGTAGGTGTTACAAACTTCTAAAATATCTTCATCCCTGTGGTTTCTAGTACTTAAACAATTTTGAAGAGCGTTAAATATTTTTAAATTGTTTTCTGCAAATTCAATCTAAAATACCTTTTTGGTAATATTTTTAAAATTAAAAGTACAAAATACCAAGGGGGCACTGCCCCGTTAATTTGTTTTAGGGGGGGGCAGTTGCCCCCTCTCGCCCCCTCCCCCAGTTTATGCCTATGGTAGTAAAACATTATATCAGATAGTGGCATATTGGCGTATAATGCTACAAATAAAATACACGAAAATATTCGAAAATTTATATTTGAAATTTAGTCGAATAATTTTGATTTAAATAATCATAATTGAAAATTAGTCGAATAAAAATTTTTTCGAATAATTATAACAAAAAAATTCACTATAAAAATAATATAAATTATAAAATAAGAAAAAGACTATCCACCGGTCCTGAACGAAGCGGAATCAACTGAGGTTTACAATGAATCACACAAAATTGAATAAAAAATATAATCAAAATAAAATCTTATATCGCAGTATTGTTGACCGTAGACTACTGTAGTAGTAAAATTTTATGTAATAAAATAAATTGTGTTGTAACAGTTTTTATATACTCGGAGAGATCATTAACGCGTAATCATTAAAAAAAACTCGTAAAATAACTATTGTTACACCTATAAGTAATGGCTTGTACATAGTTATATTTGTAATTGTACATTGTAATTTGTAGTGCCACAGTGGTTGGAACTTTGGAAGTCATTACTTTAAATGTAGTGCACTACCACTACATCGTTGTACAGTAAAAAATAAAAGCTTGCTAAAAATATCGTTACTCATATGCAAATATAGTATATAGAGCGTTGCAAAATACGCTAGGTACTTTTTTAAAAATTCTATGTCATAAAAATCCTAGTTAAAAATCTATGAATTACAGCTCAATAGGCTATACCGTAGTACATACCGGTTACTATATAAACAGGTTAAATAAAAGAAAAGAAGACGATAAATAATTAAGTGTAACGGGATATTTCAAGACAACTGATGATAATATGATCTACATATACGGATACCTATACTATAATCAGGTCTTATATCTAAACGTTTGATAAAGTGATGTGAGTACCAGAATTGAGCAAAATTTTATCTAGATAATCAATTGAATAAAAATGTATTCAAACAAAAATTATTTGAATATTTGAATAGTCTCCCATGTTATTCATTGTTTTTATTGTTCATGGGAAGGGAGTGCGAGGGCGAAGCCTCCGTTAATTATTTTACATTGAATTATTATAACCCCCGTGAAAATTCAACCAAATATCTGCCTATGCGGTTATCATATCCAATTTTGAAGTTTCTTTTATTGATAAATATTTGTGTTATTTAAAATATTTAAAATTTAAATATTTTTCTGAATAAAATAAGATTCACAATCGTGTAACTTAAAATACAATGCCAAATTGCCAACTATTGTTTATAATATTTGCCTATTTCTATTTACCAACCATATATTTACCAAAATAAAATACACGAAAATATTCGAAAATTTATATTTGAATTTAGTCGAGTAATTTTTATTTAAATAATCATAATTGAAAATTAGTCAAATAAGTTTTTATTTGAATAGTTGTAAAAAAATCATTTAGATAAAATTTCATTCGAATAAAGAATACTCTGGTGAGTACCCAGACTAATTTGTTCATATTTCAAACAATACATCATACTACAATATATTATAGACCAAAGCAAAAATAAACATATCTAAATACACATTTTTAAATATAAATATTTTTGGATTTTTTTTTATATTTCATTAGTTAAAATTAACATTCGAAGTAGGGAAATTTGTGCTTTAGGTATAATGGAAAACTCTAGTTTAGTTTTGGGTCAGTGCTGTAGACAGTAATTTTATATGTGGGGGGGGGTTTAGTATAATAATAACATGTTGTAATAGATTAAGAAAAAATACAAAAAAAAAAACACATTATTTATATTTTAGATTCTGCACGGAGTGATGGAATCTATTGATTTTACAATGATATGCCTTTTTTTTGTGTCTGACGACACCTTTTTTGATAGTAAAAATGCTTCGATTTACTTAAATAGCAACTTTTCTGAAAGGAAAGTGAATGTAAATGGTACTTGAGCAAGTCAAAAATCCAACTTTTTCAATATATTTTAAAAATATCGAAAAAACAATAAAAAATTACAAAAAAACGAGAAATTTTACGCAAAATGACATTTTTACAAAATACAATTTTTTTAAATGCTCTAACTCAAAAACGAAAAACTGCAATAACTTGAAATTTTCACCAAATCTTTATATTGGCGTTTTCTATACATGGTTAAGTTTTCAAAGTATTTTGACATATTTTGACTTATTTATAGACAATTTAAATTTTTGTTTTTTGTAAAATATTTTTTTTTTAACATCTATACAATTTAATTGGCTGACCGCAAACTCTTGAAAATTGAATACAAGGTTTATAATAAGTTAAACTTATCGTAACTAAAAAATATCAAAGATCGTTTCCCTCAAATTTTTTATAAGCCCATAAAGCTCAAATTTATATAAAATGTGTCAAAATCACGATAATTTGCTAGTTATTTTATAGATAAAAATTCATAAAATTTATTCTGTTCATACTTATGGTTCAAAATTTTAATACTAGGTTATCCATAAGCTACTTTTCAATAATCTTTAAAAAAAATTTCTACCGGACTTATAGGAAAACATTTTATGATCGTTTGAAATTTAAATTTTTACGAAATTGCATAAAATAGAGATTTATCCTCAAACGATTTTAAATATTTGTTATAATTCAAGTATAAGTCACAGAAACTTGAAATTTTTACCAGATTTTTAGATTGGCATTTCCTTTATGTCATATTTTTTTCAAGACATTATATTAAGTTTTAAGCTACTTATTGGCATTTAAAATATTCGAATTTTTTACATTTTTTTTTGACGTAGGAATGGTAGAAAATATTCGAAGACAAATACATATTTGAGGTAGTATATTTTGAAGTCCTTTCTTATATATTTGACTAAGAATAGAAATCGATGCAATTTCGCTGTTATTAAAAATAATCGTTGATACTTTTTGTATTTTGCAATAAATTCGTAGCTCCTCTTTTAATACATTAGCACACACGTCATTAGGATAAACACTTGAAATTATTTCAGCTTGTGCTTTCAAATATTCATCACTTGGTTTTCTGTATCTGGTGGACTGATTATTGAAGAAAATATGTTTGTTATTTTTTCCATACTTGATTGAATACCATAAATATCTGATAAAACCCTATCTAATGCGGTTAGAAATACTTCAACTTTAAATTTGTTTTCAATATCTTGGAAAGGCTGTTCATCTGAAATATCATCATGAAAATGTTTTTTTCTTCGAACTCTTGAAGTTATTCTAAATTCTGTAATTAAATTCAAATTGGAAGCTACTGATTTAGATTCCAGTAATAAATAATTCCAAAAGTCTTTTATCTGTTGAATTTCTGTAGCTAATTGTTGAAAATGCATCGAAGTTTCATGTATGGAAAGTTTTTTGCTCTGAAGAATTTTATTACGATCATCAATACATTGAAGAACTTTGTACCAGATAGTTGTTAACAATATAAATTCAAAGGTATGTAACCATGAAATTATACCAACAGCTTCTGCATGATTATCTGCAGGTAGATTAATTTCATTTTTGACACGAACAAGTGAATTTAGAATACCTAAATAACTTTTAGATAATGGACGAACTGCATCAATTCTGGCACTCCATCTAGTAGCTGATATTAAATGTAGTGAAAAATGTGCAGTTTCTTGAAGTATCTTCCATCTTGATGGACTACAAGAAAAAACGTTGTATAGCTTTTGAATGTTTCCAAAAATGTTTTTACTTCTGGGCTGGTTTCCATTGCATGTGCTCCACATAGATTTAAAGAGTGAGCACTATATGGTGAAAACAAAGCTTGAGGATACTTCTCTATTATTTTACTTTTCACACCGTTGTATTTGCCAGACATATTTGCTGAATTATCATAACCTTGACCCCTGCATAGGGCTAAATCTAAATTGCATTCAACTAAAATTTCTTCTATTTTTTTTGCAATATCAGCTCCTGTTTTTCTTCATAGTCAACCATTTTTAGAAATCGTTCTTGTATATCCCAAGTTCTAGCATTTTCAAAAACATATCTTATTACAAATATCAATTGTTCCTTGTGTGATACATCCGGAGTACCATCTATAATAATAGCAAAATATTTATTTATTTTTATTTCTTCAATAATTTTTTCAATAACTTTTTTCGCACAAATTTCCAAAAACTCGTTTTGACTTTGTAGAGATAGATAGTGAGCAGACATTTTTTTACGACTGTCTTTATATTCCTTAATAGTATTCAAATGATTTTTCATTGTTTCGCTGTAATGACTAACTAATTTTGCAGTTGAAATAAAAAGCCCACAGTCGTCATAATCAATTGTTGAGTGTGTACCTTTAAATGGCAAATTATTTTCTGCTAAAAACAATGTCATATCTACTAATACACGAAGGAGTTTTCTCCATTTTTCTTTCTCTATGTTAATAGAAACTTGTAAGTCTTTGTCGATCCCTTTTCCGCCATTTATTGCTTCTTCCAAGTACTTCCATAATAAATATCTCTCTATGTGTTTCTTATTCCCTTCGTGGTTATCGATCTTGTCATAAAGTTTCTTCCAATTATTTTTAATACCATTTCTACAAAAACCCGACAGCTCAAATTCATCATCTCTTAAAAAAATACAACACGGAAAGCAAAACAAAGCTTTTTTAGTGTACTCCATACAAGCCAGTCACGTTGTACTCTTTCTTTATTTGGTAAGGTTTTTTGGAAATCTGAGATGGGAAAAGAACGATTTTCATGTTCTTCATGAGGAAACTTTGATGGCTAAGTAGGTGGACCAACTGCAGTTATATAGTCGCGATCTGACGAACTACCTAAGTTTTTTCCAAGTTGCTGGATCGTTATTTAATTTTAACACCAACATTTCATCAAATTGTTTGTTAGAATTGTATTCAATAATTCCTTTGAAACAAAATATATTGTCAACAACATTTTCATCAATTTCCTTTACACTTTCATTCATTTGTACACATTCAACTATCTCATTATTTTGTGTGTTAATAAAGTTTTCAATAATTTCGTTTGGATAAAGAACAATTGGATCATCAATTTGACTATTTTTGGACTCTCCTACATGGATATTTAGTGCTTTTTCATTTTTTAATACCTCGGGGTTATCAATATCACATTGTTGCTCATTTATATTATTTTGTATTAAGTTCCTACTTGACGTACACCAACCAAAATCATGTAAATTACGTTTTCTCTTTTCTTCTTTAAGTTTTTTATCATGTTTTGCCTTCCTCTTCACAGAACCCGGTAAATACACACGTTTCATTTTTTATATTTTATTATTAACCAACTATAAAGTAAAAAGAAAAAATAAATAATATAAGTAAATTATATTCATTTAATTAATTTTTTTTTTTAAATAAATTATTAGAAATTAAATTAAGTAATATAATAGGCCCAGTGTGCAAAATCCTATACCATAGTAGTCGCATAGTTGTCACACTGATGGTTGAGAAGTTACGAATAAGTGCCTATTGACTTCTCAGAGATATATTATGTACGCTTAACGCCAGGTTGAACGAAGTTACTGTATGCGATATCAACATGTGATTACTATGAGTAGTCAATAATGTCATATTGAGAGGTAGTTAATAATGGTAGTACATAAAGATTAACGAAACTTCTCGCAGTTAAATACTTTATATTAGATATTTCAAATAAAATAATAGTTTGATTAATTGTGTTCAGTATTATAGTATTATAAAAGAAATTCATTACAGTAATTTTATTCTATCTATAGGTACTATACATGAATATATGATGTTTGACATTTGTCATGTACCTACCGGCTATCTACTTATGTATTTAGTATATTATATCAATTATTATCAGGTATACTTTGGTCCGATAGCGGCCGTCGCGACGGGTCGGGACGACGAAAATATATAATATTCGATAACAACATAATTATATGTATATACTATATAACAATATCAATATATTTGAAAACATGGCAAGTATGATACAACTTGATATAATATTGTGGGAAAACCCTTCTCGATAATTCTTATTATTTATTATTATACAGCCGCAACGTACATAACACCAATGAATGCGCGTTTTCGATTTATTTTATTCATTATATACTATTAAATATGTACTATAAAAAATTTTAGTATTTTTCTATAAGTATAGGTACATACAGGGTCGGACTGACCAATACAACAGACTAGCATTAGCCAGTGAGGCCCCCTAGTCCATTGTAAACATTTAAGAATAAAAAAACTATAAATTGTTTCATTTAATTTGATTTATCTACTTGCATGCTCATCGATGTCTTCATAGAGATTGTTGTTTAAGACTTATATTAATCTTGATTTATAACATACATATTTTAATCAATTATAACTTACTAATATTGGTGTTACTGCTATTACTGTTCACTCTTTACTGTACAATAAAAATAGTAATTATAGTGACACTCGTCACTCACTAACACTATGGTACACTGTCGACTGTCGAGTAATTAGCAACTGACTGGTACGGCCGTACAGGCTGTGGTTATTATTCAAAATCGTTTATTCTATAATGGTTATCGGTTATAGGTTTTCGTCTAAAAATATCGAGTGACCGTCTCCTATCGTAGCAAATCGAGCCTCGTTATCACAATCTACCCGCATTATACTATATATAAATATATTATACTATTACGTAGAAATGGCAGGTATGGCGTGCGGTGCGGCGGAAGAAATAAATTGTTTTGGCTGCGTGACTGGTCATGCTCGCATTGTATAATACGTATACAATATTATATTTGGATGACGCAAAGCAAATCATTTTTGTCTCAATAACGATGGTCAGTGACAGTTCCTTATTATTAATTATTATACATCAAGACTTTAAGGAGGCCCCCTAAAAAAATATACATTTCGGGGCCTGGGACAAAATGGTCCCATTGCTCCCCTCCCCATCTGAATGGCCCTGAAGATAGTTTATGAAAAAGCTCGTCACAGTCAATCTCTTTCGGACTTTTACAAACATTGATTGTTAATCCTAAGAATTACCAAAACTCGCTTGTAAAAGTCCGAACTGCTAAAATTATTCGGGGTTTGACCAAACAATAATGTACCTATATCCTAAGTTTTACCAAAATCAATTGGTAAATGTCCAAATTTCGGACATTTACCGATCACATTTGGTAAAACCTAGGATTTACCGGTAAATCTTAGGTTTCACCGGTATTCGTACTGTTACCGTAACATATTATACATCAATCTACCATTCATTTACATGATTTTGGCTACACTCTCATCCCCAATTCAGTATTTAATGTTATATTAAAATTTTAATAACTTTTTAAAGTATTTGTCTTATTATTGGACATTTTAGGCAATTAAATTTGTTTAGTTTTGTAATTAGATGTACTTAATTCATTTTTCAAACGGATACTATTCAATAATAGTTATTAGATTACAATGACTCAAATGGATGCATTCATTCATTCATTCACCACCTGCATTTACAACCTTAGTGTTTTCCACTACACTAGGGATGTATTATAGCATCTTTTACATTTACATGATTATACTTATTTCCAAAACACACAATAAACTTTTATAACATTTTTTTATGTATATAATACAAACAATGGTTTACAGTGCATTTAGGAAAGAATCAACTTTTTACGGATTAATGATACTGCACTAAGGGAAAACTATAGGACTAAAACAAGATCAAATGAAATCCATTATAATACGAATATTGTTCCAATATATTTTATTTACTGGTTATGTTAATACTAATTAGTATCTATGACTGAAGTATTTATAATATTATTTTAATAATAACTTATTATTGTTATTGTTGTAGGCATATACTATATTCTATTTAAATATTTGAGTTAATGTGATTTTATACTTTTATAATAACTGCTTGAAATTTTGAGATAGTAACATTTATTATTAAATATCTACTTATTTTTATGAATTATTAAAGATCTCATAAGTCAGATAGCTATTAAGTTTTAACCGGCCTGACCTAATGATTCGTTCCAATACATTTTCTTTAAATGTTGTACTTATTAGATGTACCTATATTAGTATTAAATTGGTTTGTGGAAGTAATTTTTTTTAATTTCTAACTGGCATCTATTATTTAAATTGATGTTCATCATTTTATTACTTTTTTACTTATTCAATACCTTATATTTACATTATATTTGAAATGTACTATCAGTAAATTGTAAACATGTAGTATATTATTATTATCTCAACAATTTATTAATAGATAGTCATTGAACCTATTATATTATATTTCATAGAATTATATTATAGAATTACAATTAAAGTTTGTTTCCAATCAACATAAGTCACTGTAAACTGTTAACAATTGATAATGGAATACTTGTATTACATAGGTTTTATACTTTTATAAAATGTTTCATTAAATTCTAATGAATCAAAATAGTGCACATTTCTGTTAAATACCTGTAACATACAGTGGTCTTAGTAGCCGCAATAGTTTTTATCAATGTGTTACCATATTACTTATATACTCATTAACCATTATACATTAAGATATTAGAAGTCTGTTTGCAGAAGTACTTTTGGCCTGGTGTGAGTAGTCTGCCTTAGTTATAGGAACCTGTGGAAAGTAGTAATAAATAGGTACGAGTACAAACTATTTCTATCTTAAATTGTATCACATTTAATGTACAGAAAAATCAATACATAGAAAGAAAAAAAGAAAATAAAGTATATGTGTTATATATTATATATGTTTATATAATATTAATACAATATGTAATATATTATATAATCTATGTTGCTTACTCATTGTGTATTTATTTGTTTTCTATTTTAAATCACTTTAGGTATGTAATTGTTCATTTTTTAATATGACATATTTTTCATTTATTTTATATTATTCAGTTTGCATTTATAACCTGATGAAGACAAAGTCAACAGTAAAAACTAGTAACACTTCAAATACTCTTGACATACATTTAATTTAATTTTTTCTTTTAATATATTATTCATTTTTCTATTCAATATATAAGAATTTCAAAATTTTTTAAAACTATTTATTTTTATTATTTAAAATTGTCTAAATTCTATTTTCATATATAATATACGTAACTTTAATAATTTAATTTGTAATATATACATGACTCATAGCTTTGAATATTTCCTTCGTATAACTTAAATAGGTAAATGTCATGTTATAAAATAGCAAAACAAAACTAAAAATATTGTTGAATTATATTTTATGAATATTATAATTGATTTTGGGTCTGATATGAATAGTTGTGCAGTTATGCGTAAGGTACTTACTAAATATACTTAGTAAGCTAACTATACTTATTCACAATAGACAATTAGTCCAGTCAAATTAGACAAAAACCTACAAAGATTGGAATTAATTCCTCGAAAGCTGAATTTTGGTACACAATCAGTCCATAGCTTACTGATTAACATACTAAAATTCCCTAGACATAACCCTTATGCATAGCTCTCTATCTCTTAAAAAGGGGATGCATACCCTCTTTTCAATTATACACTATAACTTGTTTAATTTTAGATTTACGGCTAAAAAGTATAGGACAAAAATTAAAGGCCGTAGGTACACTTTTCCATAGAAAATATAGTAATTTTGTATACTTAAATGATCACGGAATAGCGGAAAATAAAATTTTTTTGAAAAAAAATTTCTGTACAGTTAGGGGTTTATAGGATAAGTCATAATTACAATGAATTTGTTAAATTTAAATGCAATGATAGATATCATTGTATACGAATAACGATTCTGAACGGAGTTAAAATGTTTGTCTAAAATGTGTACATAGTAATATAGTATTTTATATTTAAATTGAATTATAATGCAATTTCGTAAAAATTTAAATTTCAAACAATCATAAAATTTTGGATTCTGAATGGAGTGATGGAATTTATTGATTTTACAATGATGTGTGTGTTTTTTTTTTATTTCTTTTTGTGCCTGACAACACTTTTTTGGCAGTAAAAATGCTTCGATTTGCTTAAACAGCAACTACGACGATTGGGCTAAAGAAGTACTTAGGCGAATAAATAGTGTTATTTGTTTAGTTGCTGAAGAGGCAAAATACCATAAGGCATGTGAACGAAAATTTTGCAATCAGTTTCTATCTATCGAAAATAGAAAAAGGGGGCGACCGCATGACGAACCGTTGGCAAATGCTTTTTCCAATTTGTGCGATTTTATTGAAAACGAAAATGAATGCCAATTTAGTATGAAGATTTTGTTTGATAAGATAGAAGGGCTATGTGAAGAAAAAACTTTAAGAAATAAATTAAAAGAGAAGTACGGTGATGATATACTTATAACCTCAGCTCATGGAAAAAAATCAGTAGTGTGTTTCAAAAACACGGGGTATAAAGTATTGACGAATGCGAAGTATGATTCTAAAAAAAAGTGATACGAAACAAGAACGATTAAGAATTGTAGAAAGTGATTATTGGAAGCTCTTTAAAAAAAAAAAAAAGAATTGTAGAAACAGCTGCTACTATAATACATGAAGATATCAGATCAATACCATATAATCTTGAATATTTTCCTCTGCCTAATCAGTTTTTGACAAATGTAGAAACAGATGTGCCCAAAACTTTAATGGTTTTTAAATCTAAAGTCTGTGGTAAAAATAAAAAATCAACAAAAAATAAATATAAGAATAAATACATAGCATTAGCGTATAGCATTATAAGTTGTTGTAGACTTCGATCATTTAACTCAATAATTTTGTTAAGTCTAGATCTTTATTTACACAGACATTTTGGAAACAAACGTGCAGTTGATATTTTTTCAAGTTTTGAATTTTGTTCTTCTTTTAACGACGTGTATGTTTTTGGGTCATCTTAATTAATTTTTCCACTGCCCCAAGTTACCAGAAATAGTTTTTCACAATTTGTTTTTGATAATGATGATTTTAATATTAGTACAATAGATGGATATAATACCTTTCACTCAATGGGCGAAATTCAATGTGTTGTTCCCGCAGATGCCGTATGTTTGAACCAACGTATAAACAAAGTAAAAACAGCTATCACTGCAGAAACAAAAAGCAATGTTACATCGATTCCGATTATTTCTTTTGAGAAATCAGACAATACAAATTCGAAAATTGTATTATATGATTTCGACAATATTAGATCAATATTTAATCATACTTCGACTTTGTCTTTCTTTTTAACGTCTAATTTTAATTTTAAATAATTATTAAAACACAGCATATTTAATAATTGTTAAATTTTAAAACTCATTAAACCTCATATATTAATTGAAAATAAAATATGATTATTTAAATATTTATTAATGATTGATGAATATTTTGGTTACAATCAATAAAAATTAATATATATATATATATATATATATATATATATTCAATATTGTTTCAACTATAAATTTTAAATATTTGAATTTAAATCAAATTAAAATATTTATACAATCGTATTGATTAACAATTGCTGGGGGGCATTAGTCGACTAAATTTGTTTTGCGTTTATTTGTTCAATGGCCGACGAGCCTAATCCTAAGCGAATTCTACATTATTTTAATTATTTCATACACCGCGCGTATGTCATCATAGGCTAGTCACTTGTTGTTCGTGGTGAATGTCGTCGGCATCATCTTCCCTTTTTGTTCGTGTTCGTCGTTGTGTACACATCGGTATCCAAATTCATCGTTCGTTGGTCTACAGCCATTTTCGTCAAACCACGTTTTTTGTCTCGTGTATTTTGTGTCGACTGTTTGGTAAATGCTAAGTGTCGTTCTACGCAAATAATATTGCCGTACATTTAAAGTCACCGTGTTCTAGGGTGGTCACTTACCAACAGCCATTGTGAATAACGTCGTTTTAATTCATTTGTCATTGTTCGGAGCTGTAGACCATCATTCTTCGTTGGTGACTGTGCATTTGTTGGTCGCACGTACCAGTCGCTGTGACTTATTTTATTACTTAATACACTGCTTGTGTGCCGTCGTAGGCAATTGTTAAGTCACAGTGCTGGTGCGCTTGAGTTGGGATAAAATCCGCCATCAATCACAATCACATATGAGTATTGGTCGACCATATTTGTTTTGCATTTATTTGTTCAAAGGCTTAACGTAAACGAATTCTGCATCATTTTAAGTATTTCATACACCACGGGTGTGCCATCATAGGTTAGTCATTTTTTATTATAGTTTGGTTGTGCCGTTGTAGGGCCAACATGTAATACATTGCCATTTTTTATTATTATAAATTATATTTATTTATACACTGCGTGTGTGCCGTCATAAGGCTAATTATATTAAAGTTATTATCCATTGACTTTTTTATTATCAGATTATTGTTATTAAAATTGTATTTATTTATATTCATTATTATTGTATTGTTAGTTAATAAATAGTTGTGCCACTGTAGGGCCAATACATTACTGTTCCTATTTTTCATATTAATACATTTATATACATAGTCATTACCTATATTATTCAATTATTGTTGAGCCAAACAGGCTACTGTGAATTATTTATTATTATACATTTTACTTACATTATTGTTACTACTATTTACACATGTAACATACATATTATTATACTCTAGTCGGTTATCATTACATATTTATTATTATTATTATTATTATTAAGAGCTGAACACAAAATCCATACTGTATTAATGTATTATGTATGCTTACTTAATAATATTTAACAATTAACTGCGGTGATATATTTGTAGTGTTACTACAGAATAAATATTTATGTTTCAAAACGTTTTATTTTAGTACTATGGCAAACAAGTTTAATATAATGGATTTTCTTCAGAAATATCGTAGACATCCTTGTCTGTAGGATAAAAGTCATTCGGATAACAGAGACCATGCATGTAGAATTGTTGCATTAGAAACACTACTACCTGTTTCTGGATTAACTAACATCAAAGATCTGAAGCTAAAAATTAGAAATTTGAGGTAGGTAAATACACAATTAAAGATAATTTATTTCGATTCATATTCTTTTATTCGCTTAAGTAACATAATTTTATATATTCTTCTTTAGATGCACGATAATCAAGAGTTATCGAGAATCAAACATTCAATGACAACTATAACTGATGCTTATGATGTGTTTAAACCAAAATTTGAATAGTTTAATTTTGCTGATAGTTTTTTAAGTAAAAACATTGACGATGAATCAAGTTAGGTACGATATTTATAGTTATTTGTTGTACGGGTGGTACAGATATTGTAATTAACGGATAAATTAAAATTGTGATGTAATGATTTACCATAGAACTATCCAGTGAGGAAGGTAGAAGGGGCCGAAGCATATAGAATGTCTTCCTCCTGAATTTTATTGATAAATGTATACCTACATAACAGGGACTGACACCAAAAAGAACCGGTTACGGAACCTATAACCTTGTGTAAATTAAAGAACCGAAAAAAACCGTAACCTTTATTTTACATTTTTAAAAGACCTTACCAAAACATAAACCTTTATACAAAACTAAAAAAAATATTAGTTTTTAAGGAGATTTTCTGTTTTTAAATGTGAAGTACTTATTCATAAATAATTACTCTATAAATTATAAACTAAATCTTTTAAACTAAAAATAATATATTGTTTAGAAACAAAAAACAATTAATTAATTAATTATTCTAAAACAATTTTAACTTAGAAGCTTACTTACTTACTAGGTCAACTTAAATTGAATTATAATTGGTCTTATTTATTATGTCTTTTGTACATATTATATATAATAAAGAATTTAAATATTATTTTCTACATAGTTTGTTCACTACAAAGGAATAATACGGTTTGTGTGTTAGTGGTTTTACTGTCACACTGTACATCGGAACATTTTACGGCTAGTGTGATAGCGATTCTACTGTCACAAAGTACATCGGGACATTACGCGATAATAGTTCTACTATCACACTGTATATCAGGATATTACGTGATGGTGATTTTAATGTCACACTGTACAACGGGACAATACCTGATAATGATGCTACTGTACATTGGGACATTTCGTGACAGTGATTCTACTCTAAGCATGCGGCTTTTTTTATATTCTTCCTTTCCATGTTTTATTACCTATAACTTTTTAGTTACAGCAATAAAACCTGAAACCATCCTGCCACAGATTGTTAAACGCATATTGATCCTTTAAGATAGTAAATAATATTTATCATTAAAATAGTATAAAATGGAAAGGAGGAATATAAAAAATCCGCATGCATAGAGTAGAATCACTGTCACGAAATGTCCTGATGTACAGTGTAAAAAGTAGCATCATTATCAGGTATTGTCCCGTTGTAGAGTGTGACATTAGAATCACCATCACGTAATATCCCGATATACAGTGTGATAGTAGAATCATTATCGCAAAATGTTCCGATGTAGAGTGTGAAAGTAGAATTGCTATCACAATAAACGTAAAATATCACGATGTACAGTGAGAGAAGAAAAAATGTCTTAATACATGAAATCATATTCTTATATTTTTAAGAAATTTTCTTGTTTTATACCTTCAAAATCTTTTTCCTAATCAAAATATAAAATAAGTGTAAAACACTTAAAAAAATAACAAATATAAAGAAAAAAAAATGCTATAGACGATATGATATGGGTTGAACACTAGACAAGTAAGCATGTACCATCATAATGATAAATATTATTTACTATCTTAAAAGATCACGATGCGTAAACAATCTGAGGAAGAATGATATCAGGTTTTAGTGCTGTAACTAATAAGTTATAGGAAATAAAACATTGAGAGGAGAATTATATAAATAGCCGCAAGCATACAGTAGAATCACTATTACGAAATGTCCCGATATAAAGTGTGATATTAGTATCACAATCACGAAATATTCTGATGTACAGTGTAACAGTAGAATCGCTATCACACCAAAGCGTAAAATGACCCGATGTATAGTGTGACATTAGGATCACTATCACGAAATGTCCCGATGAACAGTGTCATATTAGCATCACAATCACAAAATATTCTGATGTACGGAGTGATAGAAGAATCGCTATCACTCCAAATAGTAAAATGTTTTTATGTACAGTGTGGCAGTATAATTACTATCACACAAATCGTCATGTCCCGAAGTACAGTGTTACAGTAGAATCACTATCACACCAAAGCGTAATATGTCTCGATGTACAGTGACAGTTAAATCACTATCACACAAATCGGTATGTCCCGATGTACAGTGTGACATAAGAATCTCTATCACGTAATGTCCCGATATACAGTGTGAAAGTAGCATCACAATCACGAAATATCCCAATGTACAGTGTGACAGTAGAATCGCTATAACACCAAACCAAAAATGATCCGATTTACAGTGTGGCATAAGGATCACTATCACGTAATGTCCTGATGTGCAGTGTGACAGTAGCATCACAATCACGAAATATTCATATGTACAGTGTGACAGTAGCATCACAATCACAAATTATTCTGATGTTCAATGTGACAGAAGAATCACTATCACACAAATCGGTATGTCGCGATGTATAGTATGACATTAAAATCACTATCACATAATGTATAAATATTCAGTGTAACAGTAGAATCACAATCACGAAATATCCCAATGTATAGTGTGTTACGTCACCGAATTTCGTTATTGAATCATGTTACGCTGGTTAAAATTATTATTATTTTAGTATATCCTAACCTAGCTATTTAATTTATTTCCTATTTAAATATTATTATTCGTTTTGAGTAGAACTGTAAATTTTTATTTCTATATTCCCTATTAAAAATTATTAGGTCCAATTTCGTGTGATTATAATATGTCTGTGCTCCCCAGAATTTTAGTGCCTTTTTTTTACAACAAGTGGTTTGCAGTTCTGACTTGTTGGGGGGGTTATGGTACGTCACCGAAATTTGCCCCTCATTAAAAGAATATAATACTTGTTTTAATTGCCACAAGCGCATATTATAAATAAATTAAACAAATAATATTCCCCCTGACCATCTCCCACAGCAGTGTTCGACGACTCGTGCTGGGACTTTGGTCCATCGCCGCCGCTTCGCGTTGGTTGTTGTGTAGCCAGCACGACATACGGTGATAATCATTTTATTAATAATTATTTTTATTTTATATAATTATCACCACCACTGTATCAATAATCGTGCAATTGGGACCAGCAACGATTAGTCACCAACAAATGTCTTTTTCTTCTTCGTTCTGTGATCACCGAACGAGTACAACGTCTCCCAGTCCAATTGTCAACTTCGGATATTGTATTATACATTAAATTGTTAAATTGTTAAATTAAATTCTTTTCAACTATTGTCAATGACCGCCATAATGGGCTAAATCCACAAAATGGGCCCCGTTTGGTGGGCGAAACGACCTGCGGTCACTACAAACATGCGTCTAAGTCATCACCGTTTAATATTATAATTATTATATAGTTATTATAGTCTGGCTAACCACGAATCACGATTGTCACGTTATTGTTACGTTGAATCTTAATCTTATAACTGTTATTCTTATTATAATACAAATCATATTATGATCAGTCCATGGGACAACATATTATGTAAATCTTGAATCTATAATTTTTTATATAAGAAAGCCTATACGTTCTACCGACCTGCCCCTTTGGAATAGCGTTCGGTACGGCGTATAGCTTATTGTACCAATGCTCCCCTGGTATAGTGGATGGTCAGTAGAGCTTAATATACCTGAAATCTCACAAGTGTGACAGTAGAATCACTATCACACAAATCGTAATGTCCCGTTTCACAGTGTGACATAAGGAACACTATCACGTAATGTCCCGATGTACAGTGTGATATTAGAATCACTATCACATAACGTCCCGATGTACAGTGTCAGAGTAGCTTCACAATCACAAAATATCCCGATGAACAGTGTGACAGAAGATTCGCTATCACTCCAGACAGTAAAATGTCCTTATGTAGAGAGTGACATTGGAATCGCAACCACGTAATGTCCCGATGTACAGTGTGGCAGTATAATTACTATCACACAAATCGTAATGTCTTGATGTACAGTGTGACAGTAGCATCATTATAACGTAATGTCCCGATATACAGTGTGACATTAGAATAACTATCAAGTAATGTCCCTATATACAGTATAAGCGTAGAATCACAATCACGAAATATCCCGATGTACAGTGTGACAGTAGCATCATTATCACGTAATGTCCCGATGTGCAGTGAGAGTATAAAATGTATCTGTTACCTAATAAATTCATAATTTTAATCTAAAAATGTAAAACACTATATAATATTACAAATGAAGATTAAAAAAAAATGCCATTGAAGACACGATATAGGTTGACAACTGTACATGTTATAATCATGTACAATCATTATGATAATTATTATAAATTAACACAAAGGATCACGATGCGTATTATAATATGAGGCAGGATGATTTCAAGTTTTAGAGCTCCAACTAAAATGTTATAGGAAATAATCATGAAAAGGAGGATTATAAAAAAGCCGCATGCATACAGTAGAATTAAAGTAGAATCACTATCACGTAATTTCCCGATGTACAGAGTGACAGTAGAATTACTATCACACAAATCGTAATATCCCGATGTACAGTGTGATATAAAATTCACTATTACGTAATGTCCCGATGTACAGTGTGACAATAGTATCACAATAACGAAATATCTCGATATACAGTGTGAGAGTAGAATCACTATCTCACCAAACAGTAAAATGTCCCGAAGTACAGTGTGACAATAGAATCACTATCACGAAATGTCCAAATATACAGTGTGACAGCAGAATCACAATCACGAAATATTCTGATGTACAATGTGCCAGAAGAATCACAATCACACAAATCGGTATGTCCCGATGTATAGTGTAACATAAGAATCGCTATCTCACCAAACATTAAATGTCCCGATTGTATAGTGTGACTGTAACATCACTATCACGTAATGTCTCGATGTACAGTGAGACAGTAGAATCGCTATTACAGTAAACAGTAAAATGTCCTAATGTACAGTGTGACAATAGAAGCACTATCACGTAATGTCCCTAAATACAGTTTGAGAATAGAATCATTATTGCGGAAAAGTCAGGATATACAGTGAGACAGTAGAATTGCTATCACACCAAACCGCAAAATGTCATGATATACGGTGAGACAGTAGAATCGCTATAACACCAAACCATAAAATGTGCCGATGTAAAGTGTGACAGTAGAATCGCTATCACACCAATCCCTAAAATGTGCCGATGTATAGTGTGGCATTAGAATCACTATCACGTAATGTCCCGATGTACAGTGTGACATTATAATCGCTTTCACAACAAACCGTAAATTGTCCCAATGTACAGTATGACAGTATAACAACTATCACACAAATCGTAATGCCCCGATGTACTGTGTGACAATAGAATCACTATTCCCTAATGTCCCGATGTACAGTGTTACAGTAGCATCACAATTACGAAATATCCCAATGTACAGTGTTGCAGTAGAATCGATATCACACCACATTTAAAATGTCAAGATGTATATTGTGACAGCAGAATAAGTATCACAAAAATCATTATGTCCCTATGTACTGTGTGACATAAGAATCACTATTACAAAATTTCCCGATGTACAGTATGACAGTATAATCGTTATCACACCAATCCATAAAATATTCCGATATACTGTGTGAAAGTAGCATCACTATCACGTAATATCCCTAAATACAGTTTGAAGTAGAATCATTATCGCGGGGAGTCCCGATATACATATTGATTTTACTGCCACACTTTACATAAGGACATTTTACTGTTTGGTGTGATGGTGAGTCAATTATCTCCCTGTACATCAGAATATATCGTGATTATGATGCTACTGTCACTCTGTACATCGGGATATTTCGTGATAGTGATTCTAATGCCACACTGTACATCAGGATATTACGTGATAATGATGCTACTGTCAAACTGTACATCAGGACATTTTACGATTTCGTGTGATAGGGAGTCTACTGTCACACTTTACATCGGCATATTTTATGTTTTGCTGTAATAGAGATTCTACTGTACCACTGTACATCCCGATATTACGTGATAGTGATTCTACTGTATGCATGCGGTATTTTATAACCCTCCATTCCATGATTATTTCCTATAACATTTTAGTTGGAGCTCTTAAATCTGAAATCATCCTGCATCAGATTGTAATACGCATCGTGATCCTTTTTATTAGTTTATAATATTTATCATTATGATTGTAAATGTTTACTTTTACAGTTGTCATCCTATATCATGCCCATAAAATCCAAATTTGTATAAAATATGTCAAAATCACGATAATTTGCAAGTTATTTTGTAGTTAAAAATTTATAAAATGTTTTCTATTAATAATTAAGGCTCAAAACGTTAACACAAGGTTATCCATAAGTTATTATTCAAATATCTATAACAACATATTTTACCGAGCTTAAAAGAGAAATTTTTATGACTGTTTGAAATTTAAATTTTTACGAAATTGCATAAAATAACTTTTTATCTTCAAACAATTTTAAATATTTGTTATTATTCAAAAAGTATTAGTCGCAAAAACTTGAAACTTTTAACAGTTGTTTAAATTAGCATTTTATTTTGGTCATTATTTTTAAAAAATAATATACTAATATTTGAGCAACATATAGGCATTTGAAATGTTCGATTTTTTTCCCCTTTTTTTTCAATAATTGTTGATAAAAAAAAAATTTGGCTGAAACAAAATACTTGAAAAATTAATAGAAGAATTTGATTATTGAGATTATTCATAAATATTTTTTATATGATTTTAAGAGGGGGATCAGGGTGTGTGGGGGTGTAGCCCTCACAGCTTAGTAACGTTTAACAAGTGATTGGGACGCTCCTTTTTTAAAAGTTAATAGAGTCCCTCCCCCTACTTTAATTTTTCCAAGTCGAGCACTGCGCATAGGTATTGTTCTTTCTATGTAATATGTAAATATATCTAGTGATAATATACATAAATGATTATTTCTTAGTGTTTCAATGAATGAATTGTGACTAAAAAAAAATTGTAATACAATTATTTCTGAATTGTTTATTTTATTCTAGAATTTTTCAATATCAGTTTTTAAGATTAAAACCTGTATATAATAGTAGAAGACATACTGTAGGACAAGATTAAAAAAAAAAAAAAAATAACGAGAAAAATCATTTTTAGGTAAAAATAACTTAAGACCAATCTCCTATTAAAATATTGTATTTTACCTAATAAATAAACAAAATGTTAAAACTTTGAAAACAAAAATAAATACGAGAAACTCCAAATATAATAGTGAACATAAATAACAGAATATAATCCTATATAATAAAAGAGTAAGAAAATAATGAACGCAGTATAACCTTTTCTACTATATTTCCTTATTTTTTTACGTTGCCCGCAATGTTGTTATCGCCATCCCGCCGCACCGGTGTGCACCACCATCGCGGTTTCCGTGCTAAACGCTGTTCTCACCAGTGAAGTGCACACGCTCTCGATTCTTACCCTCTGAACGAGAACTGCGACAATATTGTGTTTAAATAACCCCTATTTCGCGCTAATTTTTCTAAGGTAGGTCGATAGATTAAGTAGGTGCTTAGGAATTGATAGGTAGAGGCCACGACATGCCTTTGCCCGCATATCATACGATATCTTATAAGAATATGGGGCCATCCGACTTTTTTGCATTTTTTCACAATAATTTTGATCACTCCTCTTGCATTTATTTATTTATTTATTTTTTGATCATTACGAATCGTTACAATATATTACGCACAAGTATTTATTTATGAATGTATAAATGTACATACATTTTTAATACTAACTGAACATCATTAACTATTAAATAAATGTACAGTTATTTATTACTATACGTGGTTTTGCATTGAATGTGCACACAGTACACGGTCTTATTTTAATTTAATTAATACATAAATATAGCTACATTAAACAAATTGACTATCAACCGGTTTGACCTAAAGATTCATTCCAATACATTTTATTTAAATGTTGAACCTATTAGGTATATAATTAATACCATCGACTGTAGCATTTATATTTCAATACATTTTATTTTACTATATATATTAGTATTAAATTGGTTTATGTAAGTAATTCTTTTTAATTTTCTTTTATATTCTTTAATAATTTTAGGGTAATTTTTTTTTTAAATTTTCCTGGCATCTATTATTCCAATTGATGCACATTACATTTAATTAACTATTTAAACAATTTATTCACTGTAATTTATATGCAAAACTCATCTAATTGTGTTGTACACTTAATATACTTAAATTGCATCTACCATTCATGTATTGATTTACACTCTCATCCCTAATTCGATACTTAACGTTTTATTAGTATTTAGTAGGTAATTTTAAAAATGTAATGATGTATTGGTTTTATTGTTAGACATTTCAAGCTTACAATAAATTTTGTTTTGTTTTGAAATTAGATTTATTTAATTTATCATTCAAACTGATGCTATTCAACAATATGTATTAGATATCAACGATGACTCAAATGGAGGCATGTGTTCACCACCTCATTTATGTATTATTCAATCTCAGTATGTTACAGTATACTAGGGATCAGTGGTGTAGTGGAGCGTATACCCACTTCTTTGTTTTTCTGTTGGTGCGTATACTTATAGAATGCTATCTGATACACGGGTATACGGCGTATACGCACTTCTTTGTTTTTCTGTTACATATTAATAATCTTTTTTATTAAATATATATTAATTAATAAATTGACGTATACAATAAAATTATCATTGAACTGTATGATAGCACAGTGAATATGTTAAAAATTTTCGGCTTTATACAACCACTTACATAAATTTTCAAACGATATCGAAAGAGATCGAAAATCTAGATCTAAACATCTAGGATTATGTAAACGTTTGAGAAGTCCAGAATTTGTATTAGACTTGGCACAAATGTGTGACGTACACACGACAAAGAATTGTCTTATTTATCTCGTGAATTACAAAGTCGTTCAATTACATTGTTGCTTGCTAATGAGTTGATCAAAAAACAATCAGTTATTGATTGTTTTAAAACAAAACATGGAAAGTTCATGTTAAAAGCTTTATATGTATAAAATACCATGTTGTTTAAAAATGTAGTTTTATCAAGTAATAAAAAACTAAACATTTTAAATCATAATCAATTTTTAACCAGTCTGTGTAATAACCTTCAAGCACGTTTACTTGAAACAAACGAGGAAGAATCTAGTATTTTAAATGATATGCAAATTTTAAATAAATGAACATAGCCGTCTGCAAATGAAAATATACGATTTGGCGAAGACGAATTAAAGAGATTGACGAATATATTTATGTTAAATACAGATAATGCGATTCAGAGCTTTCGAAAATATATCAACAATGAAATTACCAATGAGGAATTAAAAGAACTGGACATTTTATTGAAAACATTGCCGGTTTCCTCGGCGGAATGTGAAAGAGGATTTAGCCTAATTAATTTGATATGTTCAGATCTCAGGTCGATATTATCCGTTAGCAACATTTCTAGTTTAATATTTATAATTATTAACGGACCACCAGTTACAAAATGCAATCCAACATATTATTTAAGAAGTTGGCTGCTCAAACAGATCTTCAAATGATAATAGATCTCGAAAAGTTGCACAGGCCAAGTTAAATGAAGAAAAAGCTAGTTTATGGAAAATTTTATAATTTATTAATTTAATTATATGTTTTGTTAATAGTTTTATGTTTGTATATGACAATTTTATATTATTTCATAAGCTCAGTACCTATATAACATATATTAGATAATTATTAATTAATTACAAAATTTAGCTGTGTGATTTCAAAGAAAATGAGATATTTATTTTATATTTTAATATTTTCATATTATGCTATTTTTAATTTGTATTAATTTATGTTATTATTAATCCCAAGTGTCATAAAATGTATGATTACATATTTCTGGGAGTATAATTTTATGTTAGGTATGTGAGGTTTAATTGTGACAGGTTATAGTATATAATATAAATATGAAATTTATAACTATGTATATATAGCCATATAGGGGAAGGGGCAAGGCCCTACGTTTAATTATCAATCATATTTAAGCGTATATTCACTAAAAAAATTACGACTACATCACTGATCACAACTGCATGTTGTCTCTGTCTTACAAACCCAAAATATCATTCGAGTAGTAAACTAGTAAAGTATAACAATTTTAAAAAAACTCATAGCTTGCTTGAAAACTAAAACTAAAATATTATAAAAAACCACTCAATAAAACACAGATAATGTTTTTCCCAAGAAGTCTGATAATGGATCACTTTACTCTAATATTAAAATTAATAATACAGCATTTTAACTACTAAACCCAGATTTACTAGATTGTACGTTTGTAAAGCGGAAACAACACATGCGAGTGGCATCCTCTTAATGTATTAATACATATATTATATAGTACCTCTTATTATTTATTTTATATATTATATTTAATTAATAGCATTTACAAAGTAGAAATAAATGTAGTTTTAGTTGAATTATTTTATTTAGATCTAAACTAGACTGCTATAATTTTAATTTGAAAATAGTTATAAATATTTCGAAAACTTTTTTATATTTAAAGATGCTAGGTTTTTTTCTCAGTCATTATTTTATATTTTTCTAAAGAACTGATATTTTGAATATAATTGATTAGTAGTAATTATGTCTAGAAATAATAATCACTTTCTGTATTAATAATATTATAATAATTTGTATAAACAATAAATCATAAATACAAATATATGTAAAATCTAATTTATTTTATTTTAAATGTATTTTGTATTATATTTATACAGTTTTCAAAAAAACAATGATCATTTTTTTAACGCTTCTTCCAAGTGAACTTCCTTCTAGCTCTTGCTTGACCTGGCTTCTTCCTTTCTCTCCTCCTGTAGTCTTTTTGTAATAGACCAGCTAAAAATGTTGAATAAAAATTGCATTGATTAATAATTTTTGTTTATCAGTTATCACAAAAATACTTACCGATTCGCATGCGCTCCACTGTTTCGGGATCCAAAAATGAACGTAAACACCAAGAAATACCAAAACGGATTGCACCAGCTTTTCCAGAAACTCCTCCGCCTCTAACGGTAGCTTCAATATCTACTTTGTCAATCATATCCGTAAATAGTAACGGGAATAATATCTGAAAACAAAGGAAAGAAAAGTAAAACTTTATTATGGCACAACATACATAGGCGTATTAGATAATTAAATTAAAGTTACAAATCACTAAGTATTGTAAATATTTACTCTCAGCATATAAATAATAGTTTACTCATAATTAAAATTAGAAGAATATTTTAGACATACCATATACGTTTAAGTAACATAAATTATAAATAAGATTCTGTAATAGTAAATACTAAATAATAACTCCAGGAGTTGGATAGAATAGGGACAAGTGTCTTTCCGTTTAAATAAAATAAAATTGAATTATTCACTTATCATTATAATTGATAAATCGGTGCATTCAGAAAGCAATTTTGAGGACAGTTCATAACTATGTACAAGCATATATTAAATACAAAAAAAAAAGCAAGATATTTCAGTCATAGTAATCCAATTGAAACAGTAAATAGTAAACCCATTTTTCCGCCATTGCAAAATTCCAACTCACACGCATTCAATGTTAATAATCTGTTTTGTTGAAACTTTTTTTAATTTAATCTTATGTTGTAATTGTAAATAACCAATATTTTTTATCTGACTGTTATATTTATGTGCTTCTTAAAATTAGTAATTTCGATATATTAAATATTTTTCAAAAATCATTCAAATAAATTAAGATATTCCAATAGAAACGATCATAACATTTAAAATTAAACACATAATAAATTAATATTTTTAAATTGGTCTATTTTTTAGGAAGGGGCCGGTAGCTGTAGTCATTAACCATCTATGTGGGTTTTTACTTGATGAAGACTAACTGTAGTGGGTTAAACACGTAGTTATGTGTGTAGGCATAGGCAACGTCGCAAGAGTCGTGCGGTCGCCCATCCGACTGCTAGTAACCAGCAGTATCCGACGGTGATATTAGCTCTAACCCTATAACACAGAGTGACTGCGTCAAACCATTCCATCACACGATGACACCCAAAATTAATATTTTATTTTACTGCCAGCCAATATCTAAAATTAGCTCAATCGGTCAGTTCTGACGAGCAACTTAACATTAGGTAGGCATTCAGGTGAAAACGCCCATAATTTAAAAGAGTAGATGTATAAATTAAAAATTCCAACATGTATAGGAAAACGAAATATATAAATTGCTTTAAATTAGAATAAAAATGTCATATATGTAAATTTCGACAATGGTATGTATTTCCATTAAACATGAACCAATTATTCAATTGCTCAACTCTTAAAATTGAAAACATCCTTTGGACTTTTTATATAAAAAAACCACAAGCTAGTTAGGTAAAATAGGCTAAATATATTTATTACTAAATAAACAATAATTACTAAATATTATTGTACGTATAGAATACGCAATAAATAAAATATTTGAATTATAAAAAGGAAATTTTCTATGGTAAAAAATATAAACTGTTATCAATTACATTTTATAAAGTTGATCATTATCTTCTCTATTTTTAATTGTTTATTGTATGAATTATTAACACGGTGGATGGTCAGAAACCTGAAGGAGACGCCTTAAAATGTTTACATATATATAATATATACATATATAGAATATGTGGGTTTTAATTATTACTTAGATATTTATAAAATTTTAATCAAATTAACATTTTTTCGTAAACCATTTGAAATTATAATAAAACACAAACGTGTTATCGGAAGAACGGAAAAATGGTTAAAAGAAATGACGCTCACACTGAATATAGAACATCTGATAAAATTATAAATATAGGAACTATTTTATACAGAAAAATATAAGACTGTAGCATTGAGACTGGTCTGTTAAATATATGATTTCCATGTCCCCTCCGGTACTTTCGAACTTTGACTGTTTAATTTTTAATTATAACTTCAAGATATTTACTAATATAGTTCGAAATAGTATTTTCATACATGGATTAACGATATTACATAAAAGCAGTGTATTACATAATTATAAATACTAATATGCATTCAATATCTCAATCTTTTTATTTTATTTTTATGTTAAAATACAAAAATGTAATATTATACAAATTTATCATATAATATATATAATAAGCAATTACGACTAGGGAAATATTTATATATAATACTTATTGACATTAGTATAATATTATGAGTAGTGACAACCCTCAAGGAGTATAATTAAAATTCATGATCTAATAGATCTCGGCTCCAAACCTCTTACATAAGAATACAACATCCACGCCAAAATATAAAAATTTACATTTCGAAAAATAAAAACAAGTTTTCGTTTAGATTCAAAAATTAATTTCTCGATCAATTATGTATATGGAAAAGAAATAATAAGAAAATCATCAAAATCATCTTAACTCTTAACTATAGATATACAATTTTATAAAATTAAATCAGGAATTTAATTATAAAATTGTATGTGTTGTAGTATAAAATTAATATTGACTATTATAGATCCAAACAAATTATTTACGAGGAAACAATACATACTATATGAATGAATAATAAAATTATAATCATATAATAAATATTATATAGCATAAGAACAAGCCCGGATTAAGGTGGTCGGGTGACGGGTAGACGTCCCCGAGGATCATGGATGTAAGAGGCATATCGTTTTTTCAATTTACAATTATATTAAGTGGTTGTTTATTCATATTTCGAATGAAAAAGTTATAGATGGACACTTTGAACAATTGTGAACATTATTAAAAGTTACATTACATAAAATATCACCGAGTTAAGATGTATTATATAATTATTATATTATTGTCATAATATTAGAACAAAAATACATGCATACTATGTGCATTTATATTTTATATTTTATGTAGTATTATTTATTATTAGATTCAGAGTGAAATTATCAAACGAGGAATGTATTGATCGTTGATGCACACAATTTCGACCAGAAGATTTATACTCTCTGATGTAGCCATCATGTAGGTGTAACTAACAAAGTATTTTTCTGATGGAAAATTTTGTCTAGTTGGGATTTTGGGAAGTTCATTCTTTAAATTTCTCAGCAGATTTCCGAATATTTGAGTAAAACAATGTAAAAATTACAAAAAACATCAACCTATAAACGAAGTTTGAACTTTGTACCACCTAGTATTTTATCACGCACTATTCCATTAGACTACAATATTAGTCATTTTGGTTACTGTAGATCTGTAGCAACTCGAAATATTTACTTTACTTATATTAGCATTTTATAGATATTTCATAATTCATAATTTTCGAAATATTTTAATAAAATGTTTGCATTTACTATTAATGCCTAGCTTATTAAGAAAATATGTGGCTTTACTGTTATACCATTTATCTTTATGAATATAAACGTATCCGAAATTCATACAACTCTTTCACTCTGAATTTCTTTTTCATGAACAATGGACATTGGTAAATTGGTTTTGAATTTAAAATACCAATACAGCAATATCATACGCCCCTCCGGGTACTCCATACCACCCAAACGTGAAATTTTATCCGACGTTTTACTCTTTTTTTATTTTAATTTTTGCGTTAATTGTACGTAAACATTATTTATAAACAATAGTCAGTAAAAAATTATTAAGTGGTTATACGACGTATATACAGCGTATATTAATGTTATAATTAATACTTATTAAGTCATGGGGTTTTCAATGATAAAGGCCCACAACCAAGTATTATTAGACCCCTGTGTCTTTAAAGGCAGAATTTATAATGTATGATCCTTTATCTTCTATACGTTTTAAAGCTATACACACTTGGAGACTCCATTAAATGCAGTCCGCAAATATAGAAATCAAATATCAATTATACTTCAGACTTCAGTATCGATAGTAGGATGGTATTAATAATTATTTGAATTTATAAGGATTATTAATAGTATTATTAATAATATGCATCGCCAGTTTTCCGCACCATGACGTCAATGATTTACACATTGCACGTTTTAAATATTTCATATCCGTTATCAGTGCACAATATTTATTACAATATACACAGTATACAAAATAGAAATCAGCAATCGTCGCGGATGCATGCTAGTATATGATTTGAAATTAAGGATATTAAGGAGAGCGGATAGATAGAGAGAAGAAAATATTGATAAAATGTATTATACGCACGTTAATAAATAATGGACCTTGAATATGATTGTGTATAAAACTAACGGTCTATACGCGTGCGGAATTAATTTTGATCGTACTGAATACAATATATTGTAGGTATTGTGTAGATGAAATTTTATTTTATTTTTTAAATTTGAAACCATGTAGTCATGTACGTCAATACAATGTATACCTATAATAACGTATGCATGTAGTTATACTATACGAGTAAAATAAATACGTTATAATATTATATATATATAATTAGACACATAGTTACGTGGACGGAGATATAAAGATAGATAGAGTAACGCAGTCACGGTAGATTCGCGCGCGTTACCGGTCACCACGTGTTAGTGACCAACATAATATAATACATTAATATACGGTCATGATGCAGTATGTGCGTATAATATAATAATATAATATTATAATATATACGAAACGGACAGTGGCGCGTGTTCGGGGGTGGCGGGATGAACGGAGGCGGCACGGAGGGAGATACGCTCGTAGTTCCGATAGTGCCCACGGTGCCGGCATCACGTCACCACCATGGGTACACACGATCGCGTAACATTATACACGCGCACCGGACACTGACAAGCGGATCGTCGAAGAACACGCGCGCACGCCGTCGTTGCCGCGACCGCACACGCGATAAAACGTCGTGTCCCGGACACCCGCGAGACACGGAACACGGATTCGCGTCCGCGATAAACGGGTTGATTGCAGCAAATATATATATCAGCCGAAGACCGCGAGTGACGCCCGATGACCGCCACCAAACATCATCACCTGGAGGTGGTCGGGGACGCCGCGACCACGCCGCTGGACCGGACGATCAGCCTGAACGTGCATAACCGACACGGCGGCACAACAGCCACGTCGCAGTCGTCGCTCAAGGACCGGTGGTACAGTTTCCGGTACCGGCCGCGCGGCGGCGGCGGTTGCAGCAGCCGCGGCGACCGCGACCGGCGGTCCAACGTCGAGGAGTTCCTGTTCATTGAGAGCCTGCCGGACGCGCCCGCGGTGATAGTGGACGCGGCCGCGGCGCCCGGTGTCGGCCTGCAGGAGATCGAACTGTCCATCATCATACGCAAGGACACCATCAGGCGCGACTTGATGGACTCGATGCGCACGTGCAACGGGCGGCTGCAGCTCATGGAGCAGGTCGAGGCCAACGAGTTCGACCCGGGCGATGTGCACCCGCCACCCAACCAGGGCGAACTGGACAGGCTGTTCTGTTGGGCCGTGTACGTCGGCGCGCCGGACGAGTGTCTGGACGCGGTACACGAGTGCGGCGCAAACTTACATTACACGCACTGCGGTAACATCACTGCCATACATTTGGCCGCTTTCATGGGAAACACCGACGCGCTCAGGTAAAACTACTAATCTATATATTATATAATAACTAATAAGCAATGATCACCGCGGTGACGATCGCATTCTAGCTTATAGGCGCAATTCAAGATTTTTATTTGGTGGAGGGTTAAATTATTTTAAACACAATATCAATTATTATACTCTGGCCTTTAATAAAGATAAAAATAAAATAAAACAAAAAAGCACAACAAAACTTTTAAAAACGATCTTAAATAGATCTAGGTAATTTGCGTTTACTCATTTAAATGTATGCACTTAATGTGAATATTAAAATACCTATGTCTAATACTAAACAAAAGACTTATATGGGCTCAACATATCAAGCAAAACGCTTCAAATGCCAGACGTCCGGTACTTTTTCCACTTTTAGGAAAACAAAAAAAAATTAACCTAAACACAAAATTTCTACAATACAAAACTCTCCTCAAATGGCTAAACCAATTTGGCCATATGGGATCCAGCAGTGGGGAACAGCAAAAAAGTCTAACATCTCCAAAATCCAGACATTCCAATCGCGACCTCATTAAGAATGATCACATGTGTTCCCCCGTACGTCTCAACCCCGCCTTACATTCATACGTACCGTTTAAGAAGAAGCCAAGCACTCCTATAAGCTATTCCGAGCCCATCTTACAAATCACTCTAACCCTTGCTCTAAACTCAGAATCCATCTCAAGAAATCCACCTATAGAAAGATAAAACGAAATTGGAACCGCGACCTCAAATAATACTAATTCTTTCTATTCAGAAAGTGTTGCCACTAAGTGATTATATACTTCATCATGTTAATCATGTCATTACAATGTAAAAACTCAAACATGCTAATTGTATAAATGTACATATAAATAATAATAAAAAAAAAATGTTAATATGGGATATTTGTTGGGTTAAAAATATAATCCTAATGAATTTTAAAAACGAAATTTATTTTAAGTAGGTACCTAATAACATTTTTACTATTCATTTTAATCGTAATACCGATTTGGGGGGCTATTTCGGATGTTGAGGGAGTTAAGCCCTTAGCCCCCCCCCCCGAATTAAACTTACGCATGCCCCGCAGTATTGTATAAAGCATTATTATAATATCCCGACATGTAATCATTCCGCCGTCAGTTCACGTTTATTTTCGTCGCTCGCGCAGAACGTGACGGGTACACATGACGGCCGGCGTTCTGTAACCGACTACCCGTGGTTAGTATGGTGGACACGCCTGTTCTTTTGTTGTACAATGATATGTTGTTGTACACCGATACATGTTTCAATGATAGAAAAATAGAAAATCGGGTATTGGGAATTACGGACCGACAGTAAAAAATATATACGACAGGCGCACCGTCGGACGGAGCGCAATTTTACTACTCCCTCTTTTTTTTTTTTTTAACGCGCCTAGATGCATTATTACAGCTCATGACTATTTATAATAAATACCAGTTAACCGATAAGTAAAAAATATGACATTTTAACGACGTATACACATAATATTATGAAGATATTTAAATTTATATTTGTCCACGGACAAACATTAATTAATTATTTAAATATCAAATATCAAATATCAAATAAAAGTATGACATAAAAATTACATTTGGTCGCTCTATATAATTTTTTATATTTTTAATACATCTTGGATTTATCCATCAAGTTTCCCAATAAAGTATCCCAGAAAGTAAAAACGTTAGTTCATATTTCGAACATTTAATAGGTACAGTAATACAAAGAGTTATCCTACTAGATAACTATTTGATAGAGCTCGTAGATAGTAAAATTTATAATATGCATAAATACTACAAACATAATCAATATATGTATTCAATATTCATACAACACAAATATATTCATAAATAAATATTTTATGAGCAAATATTTATATAAATAAGCTCAAAATACCAATATTTTACAAAATATATAATATATATATTATTTTATATAATACGAATTTGATTTATTTATTAATAATGTAAATTATAAGGCCTTATAATGGATACTTCATTGCTATTAATGGCAACGTGTATTTTCTTATATTCTAATTCAATGGTTCGCTCATTGGGCGGTAAAATTGTTTTAGGTATATACCAGCAACCAACTGAATGCTCTTATTGCATAATATTGCGAATATTAATTATTGGCAAAGCCTGAAGGAGGAAGATCTATATACAAAGAATGTTGAAACTTTAGAAAAAGATCAAAGGAATACTATTATAATAGTTTTCATTTGTGTTAGACCGGAATTGTGTAATAGTATAAAACCTTCTATTTATAGCAAAATATTTAAAAACATGTAAAACCAAATATGGCTTATTTTAGTGAAAATTACATGAAACCACTTTATTAAATCACAGTTAAAATTTGTATTTACATTTAATATATTCTAGTTCTTTTGATTCTAACATTCAAGTATTAGCTGGTACCAAATATTATATTATTCAATCTCGATATGTTTAATAACTATAACTGCATGATAATAGTTAAATAATTTAAAATCAAATAAAGTTTTAATGTAATAAATCCAAAATAATGTTTTACTAATTAATCCTTAAATGGCTTGAATCGATAATTTTATAAATATAAAATATTTGCCTAAGCTCACGATTAAAGATATATCTTTGATCGTGCATATGTTTTTATTAGTATGATAATCTCAAATAATTTAACTGATATAGTAGAATTATTTAAAATTTTAAACGTTCTGATATTAATGTTACAAAGATCTAAAAACTTGTTTAATTTAATAGATAAATAATAGACAAATACTTGATATCATAAACGACGAATAATGAGTGAAATATTTAGAAAAATATACAAGCAATGTATAGTTTGGTCTATTTTTATAACTCACAAATCACAATAGATTAATTTTAATTCAGAGAAAAGTTTGTAAATACGGTAAAAAATAAATACGTAAATTTCAATTTTTCATCCAAATAAAAAAATCATAGAATTCATAGTTCAGTTAAGTAATAAATTAGAAAATTTCAATAATTTACTGAAAACACGTTACTTAATAATTATGTATATTAGTCATAAAAATTATTCAAAAATTAAATAAGTACGCAAGTATTTAATATTTTAATAATATCGGTAAATTAAAGTACATTTCCAAAACAAATATTCAAAGTAATTTTCAAAGTCATTATTTTCTAACTTAAATTAATATTTATTGGCCTTATTTGCGGAAATAATGAAAACTTCAACCGCAAACACATTACTGTAATCATTATTTTCTACAATGGGTATTGGGTAATAACTTGTGATATTGATACTGATATCATGCACGAATATACCCAAAACGTATAGCTATAATATATAGTAACTTTCTTTAATCGTAATATGCTGTTCAGTGTTCACCACATATTATTTGCTACGATTGCTATGGCAACTGTTATCTATTTAAAATAAATTACCTAGGACTCCTAGGCTAGGAGGAAACTATTTCGAATAATAGATAAATTAAATAATAATAAATAAATAATAACTAATAATCGAAGAAATTTCAAAAAAAGAAAATATCTAATACAACATGAAACATAAATCTTTTTTTTATAATTTGAATAATGTATAAATGTAACCGAACAAAATATAACTTATGTACCATGACCATAACTTTATGAATTCACCGAGGGTAATTTATTAGACAGGTGTAAAAAAACCGCTGGTCAATTACATCGAGTAATATATACATTAATACACCCTAGCATACGTAAAATATCATTTGTTTGATTATTATATTTTCAACATCAGTCTATGAAGTTAACGATCAAAAAATACAGTAAGATATTATCAGATTAATATAAATAATATATCGAGTATTGGTTAGAAGAAAAAAAGTCCCAAAAAGCCAAATATGCTGTTACCAATCACGGGAGGAAATAAATATGCAATTTATAGTTATATAAATAATAAAGCTGAAAAATTTAACACAAGTAAGCATATCGACAAAAACAAATTAAAAATGGTACCAATACATTATGTTCAATAGATCTTTTAGATAACTGGTCGGGTAATAAATAACCACCAATGACCATCTGAGAGAATATGTTTTGCTCCGCTTCTCTCGTGATAGTAGATAGTATATTAAAAATTATTAAATAAAACTTAATACTTAGAATACCGTTTATGTTTAAAAAAAAAAAAGAAACAAAGGGGTGGAAATGTTTGATATTTGTTGGGATCAGAGAATCAGACGTGTAGCCTAAGTGCCTAGGACTGATCATGTCAGGCTTTATAAAAAAATCAGTGGTCCTTATCTCAGTCCCCTCATCAAACTATAGTGAAAAAATGAATAAAAATCTTTCGGATGAATAAGGCAAGAATATTTTATTAATTTAATCACATATTAATCCGCTTACATTCAGTTAAATTATTTCTATATATATATATATACAGAAATAAATCTATATAGTCATTTTTATGATAGTATTGTACTATTGTGTTATCTTCATATTAAAATTATATAAATATAGGAAATAAATAATGTATCTATAAATGATAAATGTTATAGAATATTAATTTATCTTTTGGGGTGCTGCAAGGGTAAAAGGGAAAATGACATGTGATAAAAAAATTCCAACAATTTTAGCCCCCTTATGTATACAATTCTAACTTTTAAAACAACAAAATTTTCAAAATAGAATTTTTTACTTAAAAATATCCACATAGATTTTGGTTATAATTTTTACATGGTTTCTAATATATTCTTAAAAGTAGTTGGAAAATTCTAAAACTATAATATATATTCAGTATAATAAATTTTAAGCAAACATTCCGATATATCGGTACACTGTTAATATTTCTAGATCTTTGTAAAATTCACATTATTTATGTATCTAGTATATTGTAATTTCTCATTTGATTACAATTAATTGGTATTGTATTTATAAAAACACATTTTATTTTAATTTTCAGGTGGCTTATAAAAAAAAACTGTGACATAAATACAATTCAGAATGGATATACACCATTACATTCGGCAGTTATGGGCAATGCTTTAGAAACAACAAAAATTTTAATTGATCAAGGATGTCAAGTAACTAATACAGTGTTACACTGCGCAGTTCAAGCTAATTCTGTAGAATGTGTTAAATATCTTTTGCATATCGGAATAGATCCTAATACTTTAGATGCTAATGGAAATACACCACTTCATTTGGCAGCAGAAAAAGGATACACGGAATGTCTAAAGCTTATCTTAGCAAAAAGTAATAAGACAATAAATCTGAATTCTAAATCTAAACAGTCCACAGCCTTACACATGGCAGCTGAAAATGGATATACAGAGTGTGTTCAAATACTACTGAACTCAGGGTCTACTCATAGTGTGGTAAATAATAAGGAACAAACTCCTTTGCACCTAGCTGCAAAAGCTCAATGTGCTGAATCTGTAGAAATATTATTAGAATTAGGAGCTGAAGTAAATGCTTTAGACATTGATAAAAGAACAGCTTTGCATTCAGCTGTATGCAAAGCTTTCTTGTCTTTTCATGTGGTTGAGGTTTTGGTAAAATGGGGTGCAAATGTCAATATTCAAGATAAATATGGATATGCTCCACTCCATATAGCTGCTTTAAATGAATTATCCCAATGTGTGGACTTCTTGATTATAAAGGGAGCTGATATAAGTTCTAGAACTATTGGTGGAATGAGTGCTTTAAGTATAATTAATAGAAAAACACCCACTAGTATTAATACAATAAAAAAAAAATTTGACCAGGCGATTTCACTTAACGATCAAGCTTCTGCCAAAGAAGTTGAATTAATAATGGATTTTCGATACTTATTACAAAATCCCAGTCAAGGTGAAATTATTTTATTACATACTTTGGAAGAGTGTGGTCAAAAATCTATGCTTGAACATCCATTATGTAAAGCATTTTTGTACTTAAAATGGCAAAAAATTCGTCGATTTTACTTTGTTCGTCTGATTTTTGATGCAATTTTTGTTTTATTTTTAACTTCCTATGTAATGACAGCTTTAGCACATGACTGTTATAATAAATCAAGAAATATAACAGGTGATCAACAGTTAACTGAGGGTCGAGAATTAAATGAATCAAAACATCAAAATGCCTGTTATTTAAAAGTCAATATGTTTAATATACAACACATATCTTACACAATTATAGAATTTGTCTGGTATATATTACTAGTATTTACGATTATCATAATAATAAGAAAATTGATTGGTATAGCAGGATTTACTTCGGTCAAACAATACTTTTTAAGCATCACTAACATTGTTGAATGGTTTGTGGTTGCAAGTGTTTTTCTAACATCTTTTTTATATGGAAACAAAACATATGATTGGCAAAATCCTATTGGAGCATTTTCAGTTTTGTTGGGTTGGTCAAATTTAATGGTAATGATTGGTCAATTACCTATATTTGGAACTTATATTGCTATGTTTACTAAAGTTCAAAAGGAATTTGCTAAATTGTTACTAGCCTATTCATGCTTGCTTATAGGATTTACAATTAGTTTTTGTACATTATTTCCTGCATCAAATGATTTCAATAATCCATTAATAGGTATAGTAAAAGTACTGGTAATGATGACAGGAGAGCTTGACATAGATTTGTTATTGAAATCTGAAGAATCTACAGTAATTTTTGATGTTAGCGCTTATATAACATTTATACTATTCATTGTATTTGTTACTGTTGTATTAATGAACTTACTAGTAGGAATAGCAGTTCATGATATTCAAGGTTTGCATAAAACTGCTGATCTCTCAAAACTTGTAAGACAAACTCAGCTTATTCATTCTCAAGAACAAGCATTATTTCAAGGTTGCTTGCCAAGGCGTATTATAAATTTTTTTAATTGGAGCGCAAGAGTCACACCATCAGCATACAGAGTTGTACTTTATGTTAAACCATTAAATCCTACAGAAAAAAGGTTACCTAAAGACATAATGGAAGATGCATTAAATATAGCAAGACAAAAACGATTGAATACAGTTGACTACAAACAAGCTGTATTAGAAAATAAAATGGAAAATAAGGCTCTGGTTGAAGAAATTAAGCAACTAAAAGAAATTGTACATCATCAACAAGATCTTTTGATACAGCTTATCAACAAAGCTTCATAAATACTCTTAACTTTTAAGTATATGTGTTATTTTATTATTTTCTGTTGTATAAATAAGAAATATTGATCCATTGATAAAATGTTAAAAATATTGCTTCATTATAATATAATACTGGAAGGTAAAATGATCTTGTTATATTTTTCATGATAAATTATGTTTTGTTCCAAAGAAATAGGAGCTTTTTGATATACAAGGGTCATATTTTTACTTTCCTATGACACTTAAACTTAACTTGAAACAATCCTATACTTCAATAGTCATACATCATGAATAAATTGAGTTATTACTGTTTGACAAAAAGTCTTCAAGTACAATATAATACTAATTAAATATAATATATACATAATAATATATAATACTAATTAAAATATAAAGAAAATACTTAAATGGCCATAAACCACACATTATACTTTTTTAAAAATTATTAAGACTGATTAAACGATAAAACTAAAATATAAGTATAACCAAATTAAATTCTAAGCATGCATACACCATCAAAATGTCCATTATATAGGACACTTCCAAGGTTTATTAATACACATTGTGAGTTTAAATTCTTTGTATCTGATGTTTAAACATAACTATTTATTTTCAAAGATAATATAAACTTAAAATAAGCCAGTCTTAGACTTATAGAATTTTGTTGATACTATCAAATTAAATCGAAGACGCAATGTGTTTTTGGCTAATAGTAAATAGACATCAGCTACTTGGTTGTTTTTAAAAACTATTTACATATATGAATACTTGTATTTATAAATTTATAGTTTTAAAAATACATACAGATTCAATACAAATATCTGTTGTTGCCAAAGTTTTAAATAAATATGCTTAAGTTCATTGCCTAGAATAATGGCCAATTATATATACAAATTCATCAGAAATAAAGAACTTTAATTATTTATGTGTATGTAAATATCGAAACTCATGTTTATAAAAATAGCTATCAAATTAATATAATATATGTGTTGGATTGTAAGATATAATCAATAACAAAAATCAAAAGACTTTTTAAAAATTACAGTTAATTATGAATTAAATTTAAATAAAATAGACTATACACCCAAACCTGATGTTTTAATCATGTTTAGTTCATTAACTATTAATTTGTATTTTGTATCTAGATACTTTTATGTGGTTGAGGGTTATCATGAATTTTTTATATTTTGTTTACTCAAAGATACAAATGAAAATACATTTTTTTCTAAGAAAAAGTTTTGAAATGTTAAAGGTGCCTTATGTAATGTACATAGTTGACTAAAATAAGCACATGTTTTATAAAACCAGTTTTAAAAGCATAGATACTACTTTGGCTTTATACAATATATAAAACAATTTAATGATGAATTTAGAACAACAAAATAAAAACTTTTATCTAAAATGAATACACATTACAAGATAATGGTGTATTTAAAATAAAGTTATAGGTAATGTAGTTGTTTTAATTTAATTTTTTTTAATCTTATAAAAAATATAATGCATCCCATAATAAAATATATAATAATAATGTATTCATGTGTTTTAATTTTTATTGAAAATAAACAATATCGAATACAATGCATTTTAATAATTTTACCCACTTTAAAAAAAAAGAAAAATGAATTGTATTTTGTATCTTAAACAGAGGAAAAATGTATTTAGTATTTAATATTTTTTTTGAAATGTAAAATGTATCTTGTATCTTCGGGTGAATATGGATATATTTAGTAACTAATAAGTAGATACTTTTTTTTCAAGTAACTTCTATTCTTTAATTAATTAAATAATTTATGTAATTACATAAAAATGTTTCTTATGCCACCATTATTTTTCATTATTAAATTAGTTGTGTGGAATTTCAAAACATTTTGTATATATAACTGCTAAAAATATGGTTTGTTTTATATACAATGGTTATTGAAATTGAAATGAAATTTGAAAGTTAAAATTGACTACATTTAAAATATTTGGAATAAGAAGTTTATTCCAAGATAAGATTCTAAATACCATAAAAATATTGGTGGTATTAAAAATGTGTTGCCTAGTAATAGTTATAACTTATAAATATTTCATAGAACGTGTACAGTTGCTACAGAGATAAATATTTTATGATAGAAAGATAAAACTTATCAATATAAATTAAACATAACTTAAATAATTAAATACCTAAGAAATAAAAATATAAAAACAGCTTAGATCAGTGGTTAAATTTCATTGTTTAAAATAATGAATGTCAATATTTCAAAAAAAAAAGTTCTACATATTCATTATTTTTAAATTTCATTATTATTAATCGATCTATCTTTAATAAGCGTTAATTCAATTTACCTGTTCTCTAGCTTGAATATAGTCAAAAAATTCAATTCCTTTCCCATTTATTGATAATTTGCCTGTTCCTGGACAATAAACTGTAACATCAGCTCTAGCATCTTTTCTAGGGCAGTCTAAGTAAAAAAACAAATTATTATAATGGTCTCACATCAGTTATATAATAGGTATTTCAATACCTTTTACAGTAACATAAGCTCGTCCTTCTTTTGTGTATAAAACCTTAAATTATATAATAATAATAATAATAAATAAATAAGTATTAAGAATATTTTTATAAAGTAATAATTACTGGTGATGATTCAACAATGGATTTAGTAGATATCATTGGTTTTTGATACTCAGAAATAAATTCAGTCAGCTTATATGCACATGGATGGTTTAACAATCGTTCAATTGCAACAACAAAATTTTTATACTGAAATGAATATAAAATTATTACGAGCACTTACCAAAAAAACAATAACAATTAAAAAGTAAAACACATTAACATTAGTTTTAACAAACTCAAACCATTTAAGAATATAGTATTATATAAAAAGAAAAAATTAAATATTTATCAAACCAAAAAATAATTGTTTAAAATTGTATTAATATTCTAAATCCTCCAAATATACTCACAATAAACAGTAATTTTTATTTTGTTTAAGATTATCAATAAAAAATAATATTCTTTGCTGATTTTTTCTAAGAACAAAGTTATATTTATTCTATCATAAAGTAAAACCACCACAAGAGGAATCTACTAAAAATAATTATTAGACTTTTTTCAACTAGTACAAAATTATACTATTTTTTTTTTAAGGCAAATCTATTATTAAATAAATATGTAGTATCTATTTCAAAGAAATAAATACTCATAGCATTAATTTATTATGAATAACCAAAAATCCAACCATAGTAAAAAACAATATAATTATGTGTTTCCCAAAAACTAAAAATTACTACTGATTTAAATACTAAAAGTATAAACAATTATAAGTTTTTTTTACTTCATGCTCTGAAAGTTTTTCAACTGTTTTCTTTTCTAAATCTTCTTTAGATAACCATTGATTTCCAATTGAAGCTCTACAAGAAAAAATTAATTTTAAAAACATTTCCAGTAATTAAATTACATGATATACAAATATTACAATTTTTTATCAGCATCAGGTAATATATTGTTTTTTTTCAAATTGTCTTCAAACTTATTCAAATCTGTTAATTTAGTAGCTATGTTCTAAAAATAAAATAAATATTATGCACAGGAAATCAATAAGCATATTTATTGACTTATAAGCATCAATAGAAAAAAAAACACATTCACTAAATTAATTGTTTTCCCATAGCTAAGAATAAGTTATTTGATAAAATATATACCCTTAAAACAACAATAAATATGGTGTGGCATAAATGTCATTACAAAATGTTCAAGTTTATTTCTTTCTCAGGAAAACTATTATATTGTAATCAACTTAAGTATCTAGTTAATGTGTTTGATATTAATAATTTATATATATAATATAGCTTACATGCAAAATTAAATAAAAGTTTGGTTTCCCTGTATAAAAAAATACATGAAATGGACGTCCAGATTCATCAAACTCTGCATCTTTTTTTGGTGGAAATACTTCACTCGGTGGTTTCATTAAAGGTCTTGCTTTTGGATCATACAAACCAGAAGGAAACAAGTATTCAATTGCTGCCTAAAATTGTATTAACATAATAAGTAAATCTTTAAAATACAAATTATTAATGTTCTATAAAAATTCTATAACAAATTATACAAGTTTTATAACATTGATAGTTAAATTTGCATGTTTTAAATCTCAGTCTAAATATTTATAGTAAAAGCAAATATATTCATATATTTATAGATTTATTTCTCATAAAAATATATTGGTTAGCCACTTAAGTGCTATAAACTTCAGAAATTTAATAAATGTATTCCTTATATCAGTTCAATCTAAAATTCCTATTTTTTTGGTGCAAGTTATCTTAATTCATATGAAATAATTAACTAACATCAATATCTTTTTGAGTAAATGTTTCGGAGTCAACGCCCATCATATTAGCTAAATGTCGTTTTCCGATATTGTATTCATGTGTTTGCTGATCCATAAAGTCATCTGAAATATTAAAAAAAGGATATAACTAAAACAGAATTTATTCAGTTCACTGATAGAATAGTACAAAACACAATTTGATTCAACCAACAAAATTAATAATTTTTTTTTTGTAAAATTAATCAAATGACATTTATCAATTTACATAAATAGTATATATTTTTAATTAATATCTTACAATTAAAACAAATAAATTATTTAATTGAATATTTAGTCGATCATTTAAACTTTCCAACATCAATGGCATACTTACGGGGAGGGGGAGTCCGGGTTTAAACCCCCCAAAGCCAAAAAAAAATTAGGGGGTGGAGTGGATCTTGTTCATAGAATAGGTCAATATAATGGATATGAATGCGATAATTTGTTAGTTTAGAATAGATACCTAAATATTATGTCATATTTAAATTGTAATATAATTTCAATATTCGATCTTCAAATGCTTATAAAAAATAATTGTACTAATGTATTTTAATAACTTTTGAATGACATATTTGACATATTTCATAACAATATGAATATTAGGTAATTATAAAAAAAAAAAATTTGTTATTTCCGATTTAAGATTTTTTTTAATTGCAATAAGTACAACTTATAATAAACTTTTTTATAAAATTTTAAAGATTTTTTGGATATTCGATTTTTTTTTTTTGATACTTCAATAAATATACTTAAAAAAATCAAAAATTTCAATTGTCTATAAATAAGTCAAAAAAAGTCAAAATACTTTAGTGTGTATAGAGCACACTAATATAAACATTTGTTGAAAATTCCTTGTATTTAAGGTTTATGTAATGATAAACATAAAAAAAAAAGAAATACACAAGACAAACAACCTATGAAAGAATGAAGTGATATTTTTGAATATTTATTGTTTTACTGTTGCACTTTGAGCTAAGAGTAAACAAGTAAGCTTATGGTTTATGGTTGCTATGTTCACTACAAAATATATATATTGGTATGAATAGAAATTTATGATTCACTTATGCAACTATTCAAGTGCAATCTACTAAGAAAGATGTACCAAATAATTATAACAAATTAATTGTTATTTTATTAAAAAGGAAAACTTAATAATCTAGCTTTACTTATAATCAACAAAAATTATTCAATTACTTCTGATAACTGGTTGGACAATGAAATAAAAAAATTAGATTAGAATTTTAAGTATAAGACTTTAATATAAATAATGATAAACTGCCAAAAGTTATGTGAAAACTTTTATTTGATTTATTTTAACTTAAAGTACCAATATATATATTTGATTATTAAAAAAAGAAATAGGTAGTTATAACTTATAAATAGGTAGTTTTTGAAGTGCATTGTTTTTAAACCACCCTTCCCTTACCAATTTTATAAATATACCACTGAAAAACATAATGTATTATATTATATTATGTATAAATAATTTTCAATTTCAATTTTAAAAAGAAGTTAGAAAGAAGAAGTTTAAAAAAATTACAATTTCCTAAAAACAAATTATTAATCTTATTTTAAGACTTTTTTGTACTATTACAATTTAATATAATAATAGAACAATGTAATTTTATGTTGGATACAATTTCAGCATTTCAGTTATTTCTAGATCTTATACTTATTTAATATTTCATTTCAACAATCTTTATATACAAACACAATGTTTTATAAATACATACTGTATTGAGTAGCTCTTTGCAGATATGCTCTCATGGCCAAACTAGATTTTTCTTCAACAATTTTTTTTTCCTGAATTTCAATACCGGGGTCTTCACTTCCTACATTATTTAAGCCATATGTACATCTTAATACCTAATAAAATAAGTAAATAAAATAATTTATAATATTTACTAAATGTTTATAAACATAAAAACATATAATAATTATTTAAAATAAAATATTTAAGTAATGATAAATCTTACAACATTTGATAATATCTTAGAAGTGCCGAGTTTATTAGTCACAATATTTGGAAATAAGCGTTGTATTAGCATCATACTGAATAGTAATTTATCAATATCTCATTGAACTAAGCACCATTCACCTAAAGTAATTGTTTTGGGGCGTACACAAAGGAAAAATACATTAGTCAGAACTTAAAAGTAGAATTGAAGAAATTTCATTCAGTAAATCTCTTCTCAAATAATAAAATTTTATTCAATACTATAAAATATGAATCTTCAATTCTTCGACCATGCCTTTACGACTGACTGATACTTTATCTTAAACATTATCATTTTATATTATTATAATCATTATTTAGCCCACGGTGATCATAGATAATAATAAAGAATTATCTATGACGGTTTCCAAAGGTACAAGTGTAGTACTTAACGCCATCTATTTTATAAATTACACATTAATCATAATATTCATTGTACAATGTATACTGACAAACTTTTTGCAAAATTATTAAATTTGATATTTTCTTTAAAATTAACATAAATTATTTTAATAACTAAGAGTATATTTATTTGATGCTTACTACTTAGTACAAATTACTGAAGCAATTTAAAGTTTGAAAATGTTGATATTTCATAACATAAATGATCTTATGTAGGTAGAGATCATAGACATATTAATAATTAATATGCATATGGTAGAGATGAAAATATTAGAATTAATAACAGAATAAATAATAATGTATAGTTTATGAAAAAAAAGAATATTAGCGAATTGTAATAAAATTAAATATAACAAATTAGCAATATAATAAATTATAGAAAAAACATTACCTAACTTAGTTTATTTTATTAAAATAATAGAAATGAAATAAAATTATTGATTGTGTATTTGTTTACCTATTAATAGGTATTACAACATTTAAATATTATAAACATTAAATGTTAAGCAATTAAGCAAACTTTTTTTTTTTGCATTCATTTTGGGTTTATTTTTATTACTAATTAGGGAATACTGTCTCATTCTCATAATTTTTAATCAAAACCTGTCGTTTTATCGGATACTGAAATGTTATCAAAGCTACTTCGTGAAATTTCTAAGAGAAATTCTTCCGAATTCAATGTTATAGTTTATGGTTTACCCGAGTCGTCTTCGCCTTCGATTAACCAAAGAATCTCAGATGATCGTGCTGGGCTATCTAATGCTTTGTCACCTAGTCAAATTGACTTACCAACTGATTCCAAATTAATTCGTCTTGGAAATAACAAGGCCAGGAAACCTAGACCAATAAAAATAATTTGTAAGTCTAAAGAAAATGCAGCTAAACTGATTACCGAATTCAGACAGGCAGTTAGAAGTGGGAGTAGTATCCGGGAAGGCCTTCGAATAATTCGAGACAAAACTTCGCTGGAACGGGAGCTGCTTCGTACTGCTCATAATGAACTTGAGAATCGGAATAAATCAGGCGAAACAAACTTAACTATATCGTATGTTAAAGGTTACAGTTACAAAGCTACACTCAAAAAATGGAGTCACTGGTCGGGATTGAGGCCAGTCAATAATCGATCATACCTTATAGATTTACTTAATTCCAATTTGCATGTTTCTTTTATTTCAAATTGTATAAATTGTACTAACGCTCACTTTTCATTTGATAATTTTCTTATTGAATTTACTGATTTAATTAAAAAGCATTCTAATTCCAATGATTCTGTAAATAATGTTAAGCCACATAATTTTCCAAATAATATTAAAAATAATTTATCTTGTAATCTGTAATGTAACTCACCTAATATTAGTCATAGTTCTAAGTTTAATCTAAACATCATGTATCAAAATGTTCAGGGGCTCCGGACAAAGTTACATGATGTAATTTCTAACTTTCTTATACTTAATTATGATATATTGATACTAACTGAGACTTGGCTCACCCCAGACATTATGGATGCAGAATTAGGTTTTACTGATTTTACAATATTCAGAGCGGATAGAAATATAAATACTAGTACATGTACTAGAGGTGGTAGAGTCTTGATAGCGGTAAGACAGACATTATGTCCCTCTTTACTATGTTGTGCTGCACAGTCAGTCGAACAGTTATTTATAAAATTATCTAGATCTAAGAAACATATATTATTAATAGGAGGAGTATATATACCACCATCAGCCTCAATCGAGATTTACACGTCACATGCTGATACTGTTGATGAATTATGGCAGTCTTCTGGGTGTAATATGGGGTGTAAATTATCTGTGGTGATTTCAATTTACCAAATTCAAATTGGTCTAATAGTGTTCCAGGAATGTCATTATCGGGTAGTATTAATGAGAAAGTCAAGACAATAACTGATGGATATCGTTTCTTAAATTTCTCTCAAATTAATTACATTAGTAATCAGGTTGGTTCACTCCTAGACCTTGTTTTCACATCTGAAATAGACGTAGTCGTTGATACATCACCAGATTCATTAGTTATGCCGGATAAATATCATCCTCCATTAAGCATTACATACTCTATGCCTGAGGTAACACCACAACTGAATGATCAACATTCATTCCGTAATTTTAACTGTGCTGATTTTAACTCCATCAATAACATTCTGAGTAACTGTAATTGGGAAAATGAATTAAATAATCTTGGAATTGAATTCGCAGCTAATCGTCTGCAAAACATTTTAATAACGCTAATTGAACAATATGTACCGGTTCACTTATTTCGTCGCTCAACTTTCCCTAATTGGGCAACACTCAAATTGAAAAAATTAATAATTGATAAAAAAATAGCCCATAAAAAACTAAAACAGTTTGGTACTATAAACCATCGGTATAAATTTTCTTTACTACGTGCTCAAGTTAAATCTGAGTCAAAGCTGGCTTATGAGTCCTATCTAAGTAAGATAAATAGTTCTCTCCAGAGTGATCCACATGAATTTTGGTCATTTATTAATAATCGTCGAAATACTTCAGGTATCCAAAGCGTTATGCATTATGGAGATTATGTTGCATCAGATGTAGATATTGCAAATCTATTTGCATGTCTCTTTAAATCCGTTTATAAATTACCAGTACCTCCTTCACAATGGACCGTTAAAAATCTTGGAATTAAATCATTCTCATTTTTGCCATCTAATCTTATTATTGAACTAAAAGATGTAGAAGAAAATTTGTTATCTTTGAGAACAACTAAGAGTCGCGGACCTGATGGTATATCAGCTCAATTTTTATTTGGTATCAGGGAACAGTTAATATATCCTTTACTGTTTTTGTTCAACCTCTCATTAGCCGAAGGTATATTTCCATCAGTATGGAAAACTAGCCTGGTTACACCTATTTATAAATCAGGAGACACAGGGTCAATAACTAATTATTGTCCTATTTCTGGTTTATCTCTGATTGGGAAACTATTTGAAAAAATTGTCCATAGATGTATTGAACGTAGATTTAAATTAGTTTTATCAACCACTCAACATGGGTTTTTTAGCGGCAATTCCACAACCACTAGTGCATTGGAATTTTCTTCATTTATCAGAGATAGTTTCAAAACTATGAGTCAAGTTGATGTTATATTTACTGATATTTCTAAAGCTTTTGACTTAATAAATCACATAGTGTTAATAGATATTTTGGATAAATTAGGTGTAGGCGAACCTCTGCTCTCTTGGTTTAAATCCTTTATAACTGGTCGACGACAGTTTGTATCCTTATTTAATCATAAATCCTCTGAATACTTAGTTACTTCTGGAGTCCCACAAGGTGGGCACTTATCTCCACTTTTATTTAATATTCTAATAAACTCCTTATGTGAATCTATAGATAGTAAAATGCTACTATTTGCGGACGATGTAAAATTATTTAATTGTGTTTAATCCGAGAACGATGCTTTTTTATTACAAGATTCGCTGAAAAAGTTAGTTCATTGGTGTAATATAGTTGGGTTGGAGTTAGCGGTTCATATATGTAAAGTTATGTCTTTTTTCGAGATGCCACTTAATTATTCAGTATGATTATTGTATTGATAATTTGATATTACAGAGTATAAACCAAGTTGAGGATTTAGGTTTTATTTTTACTCCAACGTTATCTTTTACACCTCATATTGACTGGATAGTAGGAAAAGAATTACGAACTTCAGGGTTTATTAGACGATATGCAGGGTCTGTCATGTCTATAAGATGTCTGTTAATATTATATACTTCTCTTGTAAGATCGATTGTAGAGTATTACTCTGTTGTATGGTCACCGAGGACTAAATGTGACATAAATCAAATAGAACGTGTTCAGCATCGTTTCTTGAATATGGTTTCTCGATCTATGGGAATTATTCATGAACCCCATGACTATAAATCAGTCCTAACAGCGCTCAATTTATGCACCTTGATTGAAAGGAGAAATATGAGTGATATTAAATTTTTAAATGATTTAGTTTCTGGTGTAATTTACTCCCTTGGCTTGTTAGCCAGAATAGGTTTTCGTATTCCAGGAATAACTCGCTCACGAGACACTTACTACCTTGCTCCGGTGACAAGAAATTATTTAGATGAAGACCCTCTAAGGAGAGCTATATCTTTAATTAATAGTAGAACTAGTTAAAATTATTCTAATTTAATTTTTGTTTTCCATTAAAGTTAACATTCTGGAGCCTACTATTATGTATAATTTTGTATAATTAAATTTATAGATACAATGTATAATTGTATATATATATATATATATATAAATATGTTATTATGTATACTTCATTAATATGTATCATATTGTAAAAGCCGTATGGCGTTTATTATTAAAAATAAAAAATAAAATAAATAAATAAAAATAATTATGAAATTTGAAACTATGTGTGACAGGACTTCTTTCTTGTGTATTTTACAAGGAAAATCAATTGACTTATTATTATTGAAGAAGTCATCAATTGTTAATAAAAAATCATTATTATTTTCGCAATGTTTTGCAAATGAATTTTCGACTGCCGTCAACAATCTAAAAATGAATTCGTTTGGATAACCAGATGACTTTTAACCTATAGGTAGTTAATAATTATATTACAGAAATATATAATATTTAAACATATTCAAATATTATGTAAAATTCTTAATTTTACTTTTTCCAAATCATTAGGTCCATTATAATGAGTTCTCAAATCATCATTAGAAAAGTGCTCAGCGCAGACAAACATCTTTACTATTTGAATTACCATTTACTTTTCGAATAATTTCGTTCCAAGCATAAAAATCTGAGTCTCGAACTTTAAACAACTGAGCTTGTTTGCTTTTAATACTCGAGCACAAAATCACCGAACATTGACGAGGCATTTTAAAATCAGATAAACCATGACAAAATAGATTTATATTTTATATTTTCTATTTTGTCATGAGATGAACCACAAACCAACGTTACGACAATCAATATACGCTACTAAAATGCGCTAGTAACCACACCTGTACCATTAGAAACATTTGAGGACTGACCTTCTACTACCCCCCGGCCATGTCGATATCAGTCCTGTATATCTTAGTCCGTGACGGTGATAAGACAATTGGATCTGCGTCGGGACCACGGTTAGGTTAGGTCAATTTGCAATTATTAAATTATACTCCGTATAACATAGGCAACCTAATGGACGTATTCACGGTAACCTTCTTATCACAAAATCGATTGGAGCCAAATGAAGTAGCTCCACAGACGTCAAAATTCAAAGAATTAAAAAATAAAAATTTATCATCAAATATCAAATAGACAATAATCAATGTTATAATTCTCAAATCTCAATTGAGTGAGTCAATCACGATCTTCTCCACATCGTGAGTCAAATAAGTCAATACTCATTGCTCATTTACCATCAACAATCGATGTTTGACGATTGACTGATACTGAATATTGAATTGTTTTTATTTATTCATTAATTATTTCTTTCTTACTTTAAACTTATATAATTATACTTGAGATTAGCTATACTTGGTTTTTGAATAGTCTTAAGTGAGCCTATAGATTTTCTCTGCAAAATTTTACCTTAAAAAATTTGTACTATACTATTTTGTAAATTGCATTTGTCAATAAAATGTACAAATATACATTGTATAAAAGTATCGGAACATTTACAACATCTTAAAGTTTAATAATATGAAAGTGAATACCAATACTTAATTATAACTGAAATACCGTATAAAAAAAAATGTCACAAGGTTATTCTGAAGATTATAAAGAAAAAAAGTCTCCGGCCAAAAAGGTAAACTATTATTTTTATCCATAGATAATATGAATAACATGCATATTAATAAGATAACATGCATTTATGTTGATAAATATTAAATTATTATTTCTCTGTACATTTTTATTAGATAAAAGATGATCGTAAACAACTAGGTCCCAAACATTTACCAATAGTATTGGCTAAACGTGATGGATCTGTTGAACGAATCCAAGAACCTGAAAAATGTCATTCACAACCAACAATTTTGATGAAGCCTAGAGATACAGAAAATAGATCTTTGTCACCTACTCAGAGGTGTCCTCAAATAACGTAATCACTAATCACTTTTTACCATTAAATATATATTATGTGTATTAATTAGTTCTGTACCTTTCCAATAATTTTGAAATCTTGGTTTTTAGCTTATTTGTTCATTGAGGAATTAAATATTATGCTAGATTTTTATTTTTTAAGTAGTTTCTTTATTAATATTTGTATAACATAAATTCATATCTAAGATCTTGCATGTAGAACGTTTGATGTGGATCTGCATTCTGCACTGTTGTAATTGTAGTGTATCTATCTTTTAAGAACTGTAAATTACTCTTAGTTAAAACATTTCCTTAATACAACTTAATAATACTTTCAAATTTATAATATATAATCAATTATTTTGTAATATTGACATTCTATAATATATTTATTTTTACATAAATTATATAATTTAATCTAATCTGTGATATTTGTTTCAATCTATTAAATTACTCATAAGTACTAACTAAAATCATAAATATTTTTCTGGTTTTACAATTTTCTGCTTAGAATCAAGAAAGAAGAATCTTATCAGGCTTGTATACAAAAATCAGGAAATGAAGGTATAAATATATTTTTAACTTTCTATATTGTTAATAACCCTTACCTATTCAAATCATCTATAATCATTATGATAAACCTATTAGATCAAGTTCAAGCTCCAACTGAAATGAAAACACCAGTTAAAGTGATTGATGATTACATGCAATTTCTAAATGAAGGTTTAAGTAACAGTTTACTAGAACAGACTGATTTCTTAGTTATTGGTTGCCTAGGATTGCAAGGAGTTGGGAAGTCTACACTAATGTCTTACATTGCAAATAAGTAATTTGTATATATTCAGTTGCTCCTTATTATTTAATAAATTATGTTATATTTTAATTTTCAGGCCAAATGTATTTCAAACCTCAACATCTGAATATCTAGAAATAACACAAAATTGTACTTCTGGAATTGACGCCTTTATAACAAAAAATAGAGTTATTTTATTGGACTGTCAACCAATATTATCATCTTCTATTGCTTATTCATCCAGTCAAAATCGTATGATCCAATCTCTTGATTCATCAAGTTTACCATTTGACAATGAAATGGTTTCTTTGCAGCTGGCTGCGTTTTTATTGTCAGTATGCCATGTTGTGCTTTTAGTCCAAGACTGGTTTTTTGATCCCAATATTTTTAAGTAAATATTTAGGTTATTTACAAGGAAAGTTTTTTTTATACCTAATAAATTTTTTTTTGTTTTAGAATAATACAAACTGCAGAAATGTTAAAGCCACCCATGCCAACTTCACATCGTAATGAAGAACTTGTAGAATATTTTCCGCATATTGTTTTTGTGCAAAACAAATCATTTTATTCAGATTTTAGTATTAATAACATTAAAACAGTGCAAGTGAGAATATTTGATTTAATACAAATAAAATTTTTAGTAAATAATAATTGTTTTAATATTTAGCACGTGTATGCTCAATTATTTGCACGATCACGTCTTCACATTCAAAGTGGAATTGGTATTGCAAATGGCAACTTTATTAGTGAATTAAATCCATCAAATTGTGGTGATCCAATTAATTTATTCCTTTTGGCTAATAGTGATAAAGATAAAAAATCTGGTACGTAATGTAAAATCAGACATTATAAAAATATTTCCCTTTTGAATATTCTGAAATCTTAAGTAGATGACATTACTTAAGAATATCAAAACTACCATTCATATTACTATAGATGTTATTTGTCATGTACCACACAATGTATAAGTAAATTCAGCGGTTTGATTATTGAAAAAGAAGAAAATTGTATTTTCTTCTATCAATTTTGAATTTTCAAAAGCATTACTAATGATTAAAATGTTATTAAAAATGAAATAAAATAAAAAAATGAGTGTAGAAAACTAATCATCAATTATAATAATAAAATCAGTGGTAATAGTTAATTATGTATATTTTTTGATACAGAAATGAATGGTTATCATAAAATGCACCCAGGTCAATCTATTTTAATTCAAGAATTCAGAAAACAATTATTAGGTTTACCAATTTCACCATTGACGCATACTCAATTAACTGAAAAAACTTGGTAAGTTAACAATTATGAATATATTAAATATTTGGAGCTAATCAGCATACATTACCAACTTAATATAGTTATAAAGAAAATCAATGAAATAAATAAATATTATTTATAAAGATAATTGACTAATAGTTACAACTGTATATTTGATTAACAGGTTTCATTATTGTATCAAAGTCTGGGATGCAATCAAGAAAAGTCAATTTTTTAACGAATATAATAGACTTCAGACATAATATAAATTGTATAGGTTAAAAATAAAATAATAAACATATTATAAGACCAAAAATGTTGTGTATTTATTTTGTTATACAAGTACTATAAGAAATGTAATTATTATGTTAAGTATTAAGAAATTATAAATTAATTATTATTTAAACTTTTATAGACTTAAGCTTACGATTTAGTTCTTCAAACTTCAATACTTTTCTTATAAAGAAATCACCATAACGATGAGCAACTTTGGTATCTGCTATATGTATCATATCTCGATCAATATAAAAGTCCAACTAAAATACAATTATTTTTTGACATTTCAAATAATAATTTAATAAATAACAGATGGAAAACAATTAAAATTCAACTTACCTCAGATCCTGAATGAAAGTTTCCATCTAATCCAGATGCACCTTTGTTCCATACAATATTTTTCATTTTGTGTTTAAAACACAAAAGATGTTTAGTCAAATTTTCCTTATCATCAGTTGGCTCATTACTTTCACGCTGGCCTTGCCCTTGTGCCATGAATGTTACCAATTTGTTAATTGGCAGAGTTGTATATAATTTTAAGTAACTACAAATTTAACAAGATTCAAGTTATTATAAATTATTTAAGTACTAAACATTATGAGAAAAAAAAAAGAATAAATAAAGTCATTACCTGCGAATTGTAGGCAACATTTTTTGTTGTTTAACTTCAGCCATAAAAACAGATGTTTGATATTTTACTGCTTCTTTCACTGAATCTTCAGCTGGATCCATGGATAAGAATTTAGGACAAGCCATTTGGAAACAGTTTTCAAATTCTTGTAAATCTCCATACTGCATTTTAAACATTCTGTCGGTATAATTCTTTTCACGTAATACTTGTTGAATCGACTCATCTACACATTGTGGATGCAACACTAAACACATAGCTAATAATGTGTACATCTGATCCGTCTGTTTGTTAATCTACAATAAAAAAAAAAAAAAAAAAAAATTAAAAAAATAGAAAGATAAAACTATAGTAAAAACTATTTTACCTGATCATTTTGATAAGATCTAGTTTGGAAAAGTTGCTTTGTTCTTTGAATATACAGTAGTATTGAACTAAATGTACGAATTGCATCAGAATAACGACGCATCATCATGTAAGCAAATCCAACATAGTATGCAGTAGAAATGTGACAAGCTGGTACTGAACTGTAGGCATTCTAGATTTGAATTATCATAATGTAATTTTAATACACACAACTTCATTAATATTATTATACTTTACCTTTTTATGCATATCAATATTTTCCAAAACTTTGATAGCTAAATAATAATCTCCAAAAAGACTATGTAAGCGCAACAATCCAATCATGGAATAATAACCTAACATTTTATACAAAGAATGATGACCAAATTCCCCAGCTACAGAATCTGGATCACCACCACTTGCAGTAACTTCCAATTGCAACTTGATATTAGACTTGTTGATAAATGAATGCAATACATTTAAGACCAACAAAACATTCCATACTTCATTATTAGAAGCTAACATATCAGTCTCTTCTTGAGTTTTGCGAGGTCGAGAACGAAATTGTGTGAAAGATTGGAATTGATATACAAATTCATCTACAAGTTCCCATAACCATTGATCAGGCAATTCTAATGTCACTGGGGTCTCGCAAGCTAAAATATAATGAAATTAATGAATTAACAACTATATGAGATAATAAATTAACTCTCATACTAAAAATGTAATTGAATAGATCACAATAATTGTAGAATGAACCAAAGCGTTGTTTTGTTAAAGGTCCATTGGGTACACGTGCAAAAATATGGCGATAATACAATTCTTTGTACAACATTAAAAATGTCTGAAATAAAAAATTATTTTACAAAACTTTAATTTTAATTTTAATATTGATAAATAATACTTTGTCATCATCCATAATTGTACGGACTTCATTTTCACTTGGCCATGCAGCCTTATCAAAATATTGATCCGATAATTTTGGAAACCTTAAACAATTTACAAGAACAAGTTATAGATTGTAAATTTAATAAATTATAAAAAAAACATACGTGTTCTCATATAAGTTTTGCATTTCATATACCATTCCTTCATTAATGGCATTCCTGAAGTAAAGTAAGAATTTCTTGATGATTTCAGGCATTTTAGGTTCGTACGGATCAACATCAGAGTATCTGTCTTCGTAATTATTGTAGTATGTGTCACCATCGTATTCGGGCTAAGACATTAAAGAATAACAAATAAATTAAGGATTATTAACAAAATATGGGCAATGGTTTAATTAATGGATCATAAAAATACTTTATTACAATCGGTACCTGTTCGTAATCCATGGCTAGAAAGTTTTTCTGATAAACGATATATGAATATCAAAATCAGAATAGCTGAATAATTTGAAAAATAAAACAAATATGGGATTAGAAAAAAACTAAGGTTGATTTTAAGTAAGTGACATATAAGTATGAAACACAAAAATTGTAAATTAGAATTGACAACAAAACACCGTCTGCAAATTGTTAACCTCAAAATGTCCATGGTTGTTTATTTAATGGTGGTGTGATATTTTCTACCATGGTCATGAAAATTGTGTTGATGGTTAGTTTCTGTTACCATTGTTGTCGTGTGATAAAAACCCAAGCGGCTTACGGTAAGCAAAGCAAAATGAACGTCACAAACTCACCAATGTCTTAATACTCGTATTATCTACTATTAACTACAAGTCCATTTCTTATGTACACCCGTTACTTATAAACTTATAATTTTTCTGAAAAATGTTGTATAGCAATGTAGAATATGCATTTAATTGTATTTCAATTTCAATTTGAAGTTAATTATATAATTGTCAATATTGAATAATAATTAATCGTTACGAAAAAAAATATTTAAAAATGTAAGTAATTTTTATAACTATTAAGTATTATAATTTAAGATTCAAGAGACGTGGTAATTTTTAATTTTGTAAATATTTTTATTATGGTTGTAATTACCATTTTATTATATATTTATTATAAAATATATAATGTTTAAATTAGTGTAGTACAAATTGATTCAGTTATTAGGTTGAAGGTCTGAATTAGTATCTACCATATTGTTGAGTTATTAATTATGATGGTATAAATCACCTTAAGATATTTAAATATTTTGAACGTAATTTTAATGAAGATTTGGTTAAATTATTAATAAAAAAACATGATGCTTATGTTAAAATAGTTTCTAACAGTAGACGTTTGATTATTTGTTTTGTTTAAATAATTGTATTACTAAACTATAATAATGGTAAGGTTTAAAGAAGTACAAGACGTTAAATTTTATGTAATATTTGCTGGTAACCAACATTTTCCTTTTCTGAGATTTCTAACCTAATGTCCTAACATTGATAATCAGATTCTTATGTAAATGTATTTTTAGGTTAGTGTTTTAATTCTTGTATTGTATTCAAACTATGAACGTATTAAAATGTAATTGTTTATCCATATTCCATAATCATATTCAGTAAATTACATTTCATCGATAATTTGTTTTTGATTATCAGTTGCCATTGTTCATTTGGTGTTTGTGTTTGAATATTAAAATACTAAATAAAATATTTTTATTTCATTACTAAATTACAGAACTGTGGTATAATTATTTGAAGCAATGGCGCTTCCTTCGACGTATAAACAAATAGCTATTAATCAACAGTCTCCTGCTCGTAAGTATTTAAAGTAGTATTTTCATAATAATATTTTGCTATTAACTTGTTGATAATTTTACACTTCATTATAAAATTTATATTTATTTACTTAGGTATGTGACTCCCAAACTAATATAGATTTTAATACCTATAGCAATTATTTAAGCTTTTTTTATTTATTTTTATGTGTTAAGATGTTATGAACCAGTTGTGTTGTATTATTATCTTTTTTATGTAGAAAATTTATTGCATTGATTTACTTATTCAAATTAGAGAATCTTATGTAGTATTATTTTTTTAAAAAACCTCTGAAGCTAATTTTTTTTAAAAAATTTAACTGTTAGTATGTGTTTTTCTATGCTTTAAATTGCCTTATTTTGTATATAAATCAAAGTAACTATCTATTAATAATTCCGTAAGGTATAAATGTATTACCACCAATGTATTATATTAAAAAAAAAAAAAAAAATTAAATAATGACATTTTTAGGCAATATTATTTGATAAGGATATTACATTAAGAGGATGATACACTCGCATGTGTTGTTTTCATTTTATTAAATACACAACTTTAAAAAAAATGCGTTCAGTAGTTGAAATATTGTGTTGTTAACTTTAATAAATTAACCTATTATCAATCATCATAGGGAAACATTATCTGTGGTCTTACATCGGATTTTTACGATATTTTAATTTTTTGACTGTGTTATTGGCCTAAACTGACATATTATCAAATAACATTTGATAAAATTATCTGTGTTCTTACGATATTTTAGTTTTGAAAATAGTTATGAGTTTGTGAAAAATGACAATTTAATCTTAAAAAACCGTCATAGAAACACGGATTATGTTCTTTTCATACTTTTTGATAATAGGTCATTTTACACCAATATTGAAGCTAACAACATAGTATTTAAACTACAGAATGCAAATTTGCTTTGTTATATATTTGTAATACTGAGACAACACATGCACATCTAGTATCCTCTATTATGTTTAGTCGTTTAGAAAATGTTGAATATTTGTCTTCTTATATTATATGATATACCTATCAATTGGTAATCTATAATTTATAGATTTTTATATTGAGTGCATGTATGATATTTTTAGTTAGATTTTTTTTAAATTCTTTGGATTTGAGCTTGTTAAATGTGTGCCCACAGGTGCTCCAGTCACATTCAACATTTTAAAAGGTAAATTTATTAATTTTGATTTATTATAAACTGTTTTTAATAGCCACATAAAGTATATAATGCACTAATTTTTGCACACAATGCCAAAAATCACATATAAAAATATTTTTCACTATTACTCTTGGTAGTGTACCCACTATTAAATATATATTATAATTATGAATGGAATAATTTGTCATATGTGTACAAGGTTGCTAATATTATATTTTTAAGTATTAATCTTTATACTTTGTTACTATATAATTGGGTTTAAAATAACTTAACATTCTTTGGTGTACTAATGCATTCAATCAAAATTTAACAATGTCTCTGTAAATTTTTAATTATTCATGTGAATTGTAATTGCCATTCTCATTTATTAAATATTATTTATATTATTATAATTATATTAAATTTATTGTATATCATAGTTTGGATTTTAAAACTATTTATTCACTTACTATTCAAAAATTATTATTTGTTAAATGTGTACTTAATCTAATTTGAAATAACCTTGTATACATATGTATTTTTATAAATATTTACAAACTAATAAATTCAATAATTTTTTTGTGGCAAGAAAAATGGTGGTGGATATCAATCAGTGCACGATTTAAATATTCTATTGTTATAGGACAATTTAGCTTAAATTTTTACTTTAACGAATACCTGTATTAATCTTATATTTAATAAGGGTGTATACTGTTTATTGGATTAAAAACAACAGACTTTCTTCTTTTCTGTAATGATTTCATTTTTATTGATGTATTTTTTATTTTATTCAATTCTTCATCATAAATGTGAGCAAAAATTTGTTTTCAAATGTACTATTAGTGAGGATTTTTCACCTCCAAACAAATAATACAATGTGTGAATAGTTTCCTAATTTTTTCAGCGACTAAAACGGGATCCTATCAAAATGGTTAGTAAGTCTTATTTACTTATTTTATTTATTCTGTAACTAATATGCATGGCTTCTCTTTAGATAAAACTGATAAATGCTATTAAACTTTTATTTAGAATTTATTATTATATTAATTTAAATATTGTAAATATCAGCAATAAGTGATATTTTGAAAATATTTTAATATATAATTATTTTTTTAGTATAACAAAAAAAATCTGATCATTGTTTATTCATTTATCTTTGAAATGATTTTTCAAGTTTCACTTATGCTTTTTATTTTGTTCTCGATGTTTGATAAACTAAAGATTTGTGATATTAAAGCATGTTTTTTTTTTACATTTTATTAGCATGTAAAATGGCATGATAATGTTTATTTAATATTAAGTACTTAGTAAATTAAATCTGCTTTATACCTTTCAATATCATTTATTGTATTTTTTATTTTGTCTTAAATTGTATGTAAACATAATTTTAAACTTGCCAGATATTTCCCATTTAACAGTTAAGGTATACCTAAATTAATATTATTAAATAAGAATGATATTTGTTTTTAATTTAATATAATAAATTTATTAAAAATTAAAATACTTTTTGGTGTACATTTCTTTAGCAAATATAAGTTTTAATAATATAGAATATTTTATCAAACAAAAAAATAAACAAATTATAAATAACTATTGTTGCAAGGTAAAAGAGTATGAGGAATATAGATATTTTACAGGAGACCAAATACAATTTTTAATGTCTTATGTTTTATTTATTTATTTTTTGAGGTGTCTTATGAGAAACCATTGAAAAATTAATTTAACTACCCATGTGACCATTATATGGTTGGATAAAAATAAATTTTGGAGTGTGAAATTGATTAAAAAATATACCTATAATATTGAATGATTAATCCCAAAGTATTTTAGATTCTAAACGGAGTGATGAATATATTGATTTTACAATGGTGCAGAGAGGATTGGTTAATTTTTTCAGCCCTGGAAAATATGAATCAAACTGGCCCATACACCACTAATGTAACTTTCTTTCTCCTCTCAAACAAAACACCATAATTTTACTTAAATTTCAAAATTTATTTAGTTTCAGTACTAAATTAGTAAAATTTATAATACCCATTATTATAGGCTATAGCTCTAATAGTTTTGGTTTAGTCAGAAACGGTTATTTTTATTTAAAAACCTTAAAATAATTAAGAAAAAACCGGCATTTTTACGCAAAACTGCAAATACTTGAAATTTTCACCCTATGTTTATAATAGTGTTTTCTATACAAAGTATAGAATTATAATGATGTTTAGTTGCTATTATTTTAAAAATTGTCAACTTTATTACATAAATTGTTGACAGTTATAAATTTAAAAAATTAATTGCCATCCTAATTTTTATTTTTAATGTATAAATTTAATTTAAATAGTTTTGAACTATTTAATAAATAAAATTCCATATTTAACAGAATAAAATATTAGAAGATAAGCAACATGATCAAAATAAAATGTAAAATTAGCGACATTAATTACAATATTGTTATTGTGTTCTCCATACATAGTTTGACTAGTCTGATTAGTTTTCTAGGAAACCCAAATTCATATATATATAAACTTGTATACTTTATATATATATAAACTTTCCCTATGAATGCTGTCATACGCCTTTTTAGAATCTATGAACAATTGCCATACGTTCTGTCTGTATTCGTACCTTTTTTCAATGATTTGTCCTATGATTGACAATCGTCTATTGTCAACTTTCCTTTTCTAAAACCGCATCGGTAGCTGCCTATGTTTTCGTCTACGTATGGCATCAGACGTTTCAATAGAATTTTGGAGAATATTTTATAAGCTGTATTCAGGAGGGAGATACCCCTGTAATTGTCACACACCTTTTTATGTATTAGGTGAGGTTGCCAGCCCTACGCTAAACCCCCAACCTGGAGGACCAGACTCCCCAGCCAAACAAGGCCAGGGTGTAGCTATTGCAGCAACTAGTGCTGGGTGATGGGGGCGCCACTTTCCTTATGCCGTTATTCAGAGGTTTCACTGTATTGTATTTTGGTACATAAATAGGTCTATTTGCCGAGAGTTTTTATATAGTTCCTAAGTATTATTATTTTTTATTCTCTTATGCCTTGTGATAATCTATGATAATTTGTTTCTGTAATTTTCTTATAAATAACAATTTCTTATTTCTTAAATAAGCCATTTTAATATAAATTCATATGTTTCGGTTTATTATTAATTTGACGCTTGAATGTTAATTGTATTACAGAACGCTTAAGGCCCGGTGGAAGTTCCAGTCAATTATCTGGATCTGTAAGTACTCATATTGTCTATAATTTTAATACATAGCTTTATCTCCTAATAGGTCTTATATTTAATCTACTATATGATATTTTAATCTTAAATTTATTTAAAATAATCCTTAATATTTATTTAATATTCATTAATATCAATTTAAAAAATATTTTAAATATATTTAAACCATATATTATATAGTAGGTTTTATAAAACTGCCCGTGTTTATTTTTCAAATAAAAATTCAAATTATTTATATACTATCCATCAGATCGTTCGATATAGTTTTAATACTTTTAAAAAAATCAAAGTAATCTAACAGAAATATAGAATTATTGTTTGTATAAATGTTATAACACTTATAACTTTTTGAATACAATTGTTCCTTAATAATCTGACATATTTTGACTACATCCAGCATTGAAATTTCTTCAAAAATGATGAACTTTTCATTAATATATATGCAGTCTTGTAAAGTATTTGAATAAATGTTTTAAAATAAAACTATTTGAATACTTTTTCCAATCCAGAAAAATATGTAGTTTTTAAATTTGTGGCAAGATATTTTTCTATTAAAAATTGGGTACATAATAATTCATGAACATCAGTTTTATTCTCTGAACAAAATAATTTGTCTTAGTATAATATCATTATTTTTGTAAGCACCAATTACATGTTGTAGATCGTAGAACCGTATCATATGTGGTTTTTGTCTTGTATATATCTTATATAATTACTTATTAGATGGATTTAATTTTTTGTTACCAATAGGCAATAATGTCTACTATTAATAAAATTATAAATAACTTATGATTATGTTATTAATCAATTCGCAGGAAGTATTGGTTTATTTCATTATTAATTGGGATCTGATTAATGGTTTTAGGTAATAACTAATAAATTATAACTTATTACTTATTAGTTATTACATTAATATGTTGGTGCCACAGTGATCAATAAACAGACTAAATCTTTAACAAATAAACGTATTCTGAATACACTAGTTCTCATTTATTTGAATAAGTATTTCCAAAACAAAATAAAAGTATTCTTTACAAGACTATTTATGTGTATTATGTAATTCAATAAAATTATAATGAAAATATATAGATTTTAATTTTCACCCTATTTTTGTTTGAGTATCTAGTTTTTTGATAATCTAGCAGTATTACAGTCCCATATGTGTCATATTTGATAAAATTCTACTAAATTTATATTTATTTTCTAATAATGACTTGTATAACAGTATAATTTTGTATTTGTTAACTTAATTTTATAATTATGTAGAAGGATCAAAACCAAAGTCCATTTATTCCAAATAGCCATGGAAATCCGGCATTTCATCCACAAAAAATTTCAAAAGCTGCTGTAAGAATTTTTCTTAATTTATATTGTACTAAATTTTTAATTAAATATATAACTTGAAAGGCTGATGCTCGTGGTATCAAACCTCCCAAACCACCTGAGAAACCACTTATGCCATATATGCGGTATAGTCGTAAAGTATGGGATCAGGTCAAGGCAAGTAATCCTGATTTGAAATTATGGGAAATTGGTAAAATTATTGGACAAATGTGGAGAGATCTTCCAGATGATAACAAACAAGAATATATTGATGATTATGAATCTGAAAAGGTATTAATATGAAATTATTAAAATTTGAAGAACATTATAATTATAATTTTTTTTTTTTTACTGAAGTTAACTTATGAAAAAGCTATGAAATTATATCATACTTCGCCAGCCTACTTGGCTTATTTACAAGCAAAAAATAAAGGCAAATTGAATCAAGTAGAAGATAGGGAACCACATGAAAGGTCTACTGGGGGTGGTAAACAGGCTGCTGCAGATCGAAGAATTGAAATTCAGCCTGCTGAGGACGAAGAAGGTTATTCATTATTATTTGAATTATTAGAATTATTTGAATTTATTAGAATGAATTCATTATTATTTGAAATATTTTTATAACTTATAATTATATGATTTTATAGATCAAGATGATGGATTTAGTGTTAAACATGTAGCTTATGCTAGGTACATAAGAAATCATCGATTGATTAATGAGATATTTTCTGATAGTGTTGTCCCAGATGTACGTTCAGTAGTTACTACAGCTCGTATGCAAGTATTGAAGAGACAAGTTCAAAGTTTAACGATGCATCAAGTACTACTTACTAATCATTTTTATTATAATATAATATAATTTATTTATAATTATTATAAACTTATTATTTATGGTTTTAGAAAAAATTAGAAGCAGAATTACAGCAAATTGAAGAGAAATTTGATACAAAAAAACGAAAATTTATTGAATGTAGTGATGCATTCCAACAAGAACTAAAAAAAGTATTTTTTATGAAAAATTATAAATTATTACTTTTCATTTTAAAATACATAAATATTATTTTTTGTTTAGCATTGTGTTCAAGCAGTATCAGAAGAAGCATTTCAAAAAATGGTAGAACGCCAAGTAGATATATTGCAAAAAGAACGGACTAAAACCATATGCCCTCCTGTTCCTGAAGAATTTGCCAAAGTACATTGTGAACAACAATTAGAACAAAATGGAGCTGTACCATCAGTTGAGGAAGAGTCTGCTTCATGTGTAGTTCCTTCTAGTACTACTGATGATAATACAAATATGGAAATAGAGGTAACATTTTTATATTTGAACGAAGTTAAATAAAAATAAATATCTCATTATTTTAATTATAGTTGTAGAAATATAGAAAACTCAACTTTTTATTGATTGACATATAGATCATAGAAATATGTTTTATTCTTTAAGGCACCCATACACGTTTAAACATTTTGCACAAAAGAGGCTGTTGTGCAAACAGTTGTAGTGTATAGTATTGTTTGACGTGTTGCAAGAGATCAAACATGTTTGAAATTAATTGTTTAACGTCAGTTTCCACGAAATGTTTGAACGTGTATGGCACTTTTTAAAAAAAATTGACTTCTATATTTTTTATAACTAAATAAAAAAATTTTGAAGAACTATAATACTTCTAGTTTTTGTGATTTAAATATTAAATTGAACTATTATGAATATTGTTATTAGATTATACTATATTTTTTTGACTAAATAACATGTTTATTTATATAACCATTTATATATAAAGTACAAGAGTTACCATTTAGTTTCTAAAATAAATAAAAACACTATGCTTGTCAAATTACTCCATTGAAATATATAGTTGTTAGTGGAAGTTTTGCAGGACATCTTACAGCATATTAGTAAGTATTGTTTCAATCTTGCAATGAATGCAATGTCTGAGGTTTGAAAATTACCTAATCTTAGTAAATTGATATCAAATTATTCAATTTAAGCCTAAGGCCCCCATAAAAAAAAAAAAAAATCCCCAGGCATTAAATCTGGAAAACTAAGAAATTATAAGATATCCTAAATGGCAGCATTTTGTTTTTTTGCTTAAACTGTTAAGATGCATTGTCACCCATCCAACAATCTATTGTTACTTAATGATACGCTGTAATAATAACAATAAATCAAAAACTCCCCACTACTACCTTACAATATTTTATCCCCTTCTCAAATCATCCTGTTTCATTGCTAGACCACATACTAAATTCGTGTTTCTAGCTCACAATGATTTTTTAGTCATCAATTGAGATGTATACAGTTAATATATTTAATAATTCCATACTTCTGTAAAATAAATATTAATTACTAATATAATTTAACTACTTTTTACTGTATTCAATGTAGCTCGTGGATAAAATTTCTAGTTGTTTTCTGTTAACAAGTGACCCATAAAATAAGTTGTAGTTATTAAAAGTTCTTAGTAGTCCTTAAATCATATATAATATTACCATATAGTTTGTATAGTCATATAATATATATTCAAATATAGAATGTCAATATTGATTTTAAAAAATATTTTTGTATTAAATTATAACCTATATTTTGTTATTCATTTTTACAATTTAAAAAAGAATCAAATAGAGACTCGCTCTGCTGTACAGTAGGGGATGTAGTAGACTTCGTTCATATGATAGATCATTAAAATGGATGAATTAAATCTGCATGCAATGCTAAGGTATTATTGCCTACGATTTTGTTAGTCTAGAATAGGTATAATATATAATATATTATGTTATTTTTAAATTGTAATATTATGTTAATATTTGTACTTCAAAGGATTATAAAAAATAATTATATCTATGTCAATAATTTTTAAATGACAACTTTGGAATATTCTACTAAATTTTCAAGTATTTAATAAATACCTATAAATTGCTTAAATATAAGCAAAATATTTTGAATAGAAAATGTCAATCTCAATAACTGGTAAATGTTTCATAGCATATTTAAAATTGTTTTAAAATAAATCGTTAGTTAAAAAAAATTTGTGTCAAAACACTTTTCGATTTTTTTTAATAGCGATCAGTACAACATATTAAAACTTTGTATTAAATTTTCAAGATTTTTTAGGCAGCCAAAACTTTTTTGTTGGCATTTTAAAAAAGTCAAAATACCTCAAAACTTAACCATGTATAGTAAACGCCAGTATACTTTTGGTAAAAATTTAAGTAATTATTTTGTGAAAAATTTCAGTTTTTCCATAATTTTTTTACGGTTTTTCTTGACACTTTTGAAAACTATTGAAAATTTTAACTTTTGACTTGCCGAAGAACAACTAGATTCACATTCTTTTCTAATATGTTGATGTATAAGGAAATCAAAATATTTTTACTGATTTAAAACATATCGTCATACAAAAAAATAAATGAATGATAAAATTTAATAATTTCAACTAAATATTCTTCTGCATAATGCAATTAATAATATTTCTTTTTTTTTTATCATGCAGTCAATATGTTAATCAGTAATCTCTTTTAATTTTTCCAATTCTTTTTTTTTTTTTAAATCAATTTCTTAACTAATATAAGAAGATATATTGTATGAAATATAGCTTTGTAAAATGTAGGCATAACATTTATTATCATAATATTTTTGTATAAAAAATTTATGAAAATCCAGTGTTAATGTTTACTTAACTTGACTAGATGTCTAGACCATTAGATGACCATCAATATCTGTAAAAATGTTTGTATCAAAACTTGCAGTTTATTTTGTACAACACTTTAGTAACCCCATGTCTCATTAATTCTGATTACATTCTTAAATTATTCTCTCAAAAATTCATCTTCATTGATCAAATTGTTGATGAAATATTAATATTTATAGTTTGGATTGTATGAATTCCAACTTGCCACCCTGTCCAATAGAGTAAGTCCATGTGTACATACCTAATATCTTATCTATTAGAATACTATAATAATATTTTTTCAAAAGTGTTACTTATATTAATTAAATTCATATTTAATAATTAATTTAATTTAATTTAATTTTTTGTTTGTAGTCTGGTGTTATTCAATCTGATAATTCTATGAAATCTGAACAGCTTATATCAGAAACTAGAGAAAATGGAGAAATATCATCTTCACCTCCTCCATCTGAAACTTCGCAAGAACAGTTGTCACAACAACTTCCACAGATCCAATCTCAACAATCTCCACAGTTTCAGACTCCACAACCTCATCAATTTCAACAGCAATCGCAATTTCCACCCCATCAGCAACTGTTACAAACACATTCTTCTCAACAGTCTCTAGTTCCATCTCAACAACAACAGTCATTACAGCCATCGTCTTCTTTACAGCAACTACCACAACAACCGCCACGCCAAGTGTCTCCACAACCTCAGTCACAACAGCAACATTCTCAATCACCACTACAATTGCAACCATCAACTCCTCAGCAAACATTGTTGCAACCACAGTCCATCCAGCAACCACAATTGCAGCCAAGTGCTCCCCACCTGCAGTCTTTACACCCACCCCCACAACAACAACCTTTACAGCCACATCCTCCTCAACAACAGCCTGTACAACCACATCCCCCCCAACAACAGCCTCTACTGCCACATCCTCCTCAACAACAACCTTTACAGCCACATCCTCCCCAACAACAGCCACATATTCCCCAGCAACAGTCTCATCAACCACAACCTCCACAGCAACAGCTTTTACAATCACAACCTCAATCCTCGCTGCAACATCCTATACAACCAAAACTTCAACAGGAACAGCCTTCTCAACCTCCACAGCAACAGATTTTACAACCACAATCTCAACCCTCGCAGCAACATACTTTGCAACCACCACAGCTTCTACAGCCACAATCTACACAACAGTCTGTGCAAACACCTCTACCACAACAGTCCCCATCTCCTCAGCCACAGTTACAGTGTCCGTCTCCTCAATCACAGTCGCCTCAGCAATCTCAGCTCCCATCTCCTCAGCCTCAGCAATCTCAGTTGCCGTCTCCTCAGCCTCAGAACTCTCAGTTGCCCTCTCCTCAGCCTCCTCAGTCACAGTTGCCTTCTCCTCAACCACAATTACAGCCTCCTCCCCAACAGATCCAGTCTCCTCAACCACAGTTCCAACCTCCGCAATCACCACAACCACAATTACAGTTGCAGCCATCTCAACTACAATCACATGCTCCTCAATTGCAGACATCACAATCTCAGATACAGTCAACAATGTCTCAACCTCAATCACAACCACCACCAGTTATCGTGCCTCCTCCACCAGCTGTGATATCAGATTCACCATCAAATGTTGTTTCATCAACTACTGAATCACCACCTAAGTTATCAGAAACTCATGTATATCCAACTACTGCATCTTTACAACAATCATATTCAACACCTTTGCCACAACCATACAGTCAAGCATCTTCGTTTCAGCCTTTGCAGAATCCTCAATCCACTGTTCCAAATACATATCCATCTACTCAAGGTCTTCAAAATTCGACTCCTTCGGTACATCCTCATTCAGGTATAATGCAACCTCCTCAAATTCCACCGCCTCCCCAAGGAACAACTTCATCAACTCCATCAACTGGATTTCCTCCATATACGCAACAGCAACAACCTTATTCTACTCAACAAATGCCACCTAGATCACCTTATACATACCCACCGCAACCATATCCTCAATATACACCTCATCCATATTATCATCAACCCTATCAGCAATATCCACCACCTCCTCGGGTAGCCTATCCACAACAAATAGGTTCCATAAATCATCAAGATCCAAACCAACCTCCACTTGAAAATGTTTATAATACATCGCCATTAACGGGACCATCTGAAAAACCGAATGATGATAATAAGCAATTAATTGAAGATGCAAAATCTGCGGAAATGACTGCAGGTAATTTATTCCTATATTAAATGAAACAAGTAGTTTTACTACAGATATTTAAGTATTACTTTCCATAAAAAGCTAATCATTATACTTTAATAAAAGTTATGAATTAGTTACTAAACATATCTTTATATATAAATGAAAGGTGGAATCAACGTGCAGCCAAAACTACTGGACCGATTTATTTGAAATTTTCAGGAAATGTACTTATTACTATGTTAGGCGCACTTAGAAAGGATTTTTCGAAATTCGCATTTTAAAAGGTAAAAAAAGCATAAAATAGTTAATTTTTAACTGTGGGTGAGGTTCGCGGTATGGCAGCGGGCGATGCACGTTGTGCTAAACGTGGCCGCCCAAATTACCCGATCCATGAAAGTTTGCACACTGTAAATATGAACTGCCTCCGTAAACCTTTTAAATGCTTAATTTCCAAAATAAATATTTTTCATGTTTTTATAATCATTTCGTGAGTGGGTTCAGTGTTCTTTATTTTCTATAAAGTTTTATTTCAAACACGTATCTTCTCTTATTTATGAGCTTCGAAATATTTTTTGGTGATAATATAATATATGTAAAATAACTTATTCTGACTGACTAATTGATTGATTCATCATCGCCTAGCCATTACCGCTGGACGGATCAAGCTGAATTTTTACATACAGATAGCTAATATGCGATAGACAACACTAAATCATTATTTATTTTTAAAATACTTAAATTAAAACTTGTTTCAGTTCAAGAGAAACCAGTTGAACAAGAAGAAATAATTACACAGCCTCCAACATCTTTGGCAAAAACAGATGAAGTTTCACAATAATATTGTGAAAATGGCTATAAATGTGTATATTAATATTGGTAGTTCTATTTAATTTTTGCTTTAAAAAATATGGGTTTATAGTATTAAAAAAAAAAAAATTCATACTTTTATTAGTATATAAGAAATTGACATTATATTAAGTAATAAAATTAGTTAGTGCTAATTCTTTTTTAATATAAAATTAATTTTATTCTACAATTTTAGATAAATGTTTCTTATATATATTTATAAAAAAAAATCTGTGCGTTGTTAAATATAAATGAAACATATAAAAATTATAATTAATTAAATAAATAAAATAGTAAGATGTAAATAAGAATTATACTTGTAATGACATTAACAATAACATATTATAAAAATAAAATATTTGAATATAATAATACATAGTAGATCAGTGATTAAGTTAATGGAAACTTATATTCAGCATAGGTACTACAATTGATAAACAATATAATTTTTACAAATAAGCGCACAGCTTGTATTTAATACGCCATTTAAATAGTTTTAAGACAATTACAATACTTGAATGCTTAATATCTATTGGACAAATAAATATATTGTGAACAAATGTGTATACATGCAATAAAATAAATATTCAATGAAGTATAAAATGAAATGTTAATCATTTATATTTTTTCAGTCCTTATTATCACAAAATAATCATACATTTACATAAAATGAACCTCTAGTAACACCCATTCTTTTCATCATTAAAACTCGTTTACATTAAAAGTGGTTTTATAGCCAGAAATAAACCAAGTATACGATTTTAATTAGTATGGGATATTGGATTCTTAAAAAGCCTAAACCATATTGAATTTTAAAGTTACATATGTTACATACGTTATGTACTAGTTAACAATTTTTTCAATGTATGAAACTATATTAAGATTGGAGGAAGAGGTATGCAAGGATGTTTAATAACAGCAATTGGTTAAATTATGTATTCTTAGTTAATTAATATCAATATTTGCATAACTATTAAGAAGTTAGAATTTTAAAGCTTTTTTACAGTGAATCTTTTGATGAAATAAATTGTTTCATACAGTTATATATAAGTATTATTTGAAAATATAATATAATTATTAAATTCAATTAATTTAAAATAAATATAAACAATATTTCATACAAAATCAGAGAAAAAACAATAATACTCAATCAATATCATTGATTTGCTTTTACTTTTAGTACCCTTAAATTTACCTAAAAGCTATGATCTGAATATATTTAATATGTAAAATCAGTTCCAGTATAATCAGCTCTACATATCAATTATCTGTCAACTTTATATTGTTAAAGAATATAAATAAATAATTTTAATATACTATAACATAATGCTATAAATTATAAGCTTCTAAAAACTGTAAATACAGAATACAAATTGATCATACATTTAAAATTATATTTCAATGGTTAGAAATAATTAATATAATCATTAATTTACACATTATGTAAGAGTAAATATACATTTACAATTTAAAAATTACTCTGGGGACATGTTTGAATATAAAAAATAAGATATAACCTTCTAAAATAAAATTAAGTGGCAATTGAAATAATTTTTCTTTTGTTAAAAAAAAAAATCGATGAATTGAAAAAAAAACTTATTACTACCCTAAGTTTAGTAAAATATTTAATTTTTTACAATATAAAAATTGAACTTGTTTTATAAAAATAAAAAAACTGTTTTTACTTTAAATTAACACAAATGTATTGAAATTAAATAGGCAACTAATAATATTTTGTTGCTTAAGTTAAGACAATTATTAAAGGTTGTTTATATCACAATTAAATGTCTTAAGTTAAAACTAATTATTATAATAAGTTCCATCAAAAAATACCAATATAACCACATGTAGAAAAATAATTTCAAATTGAAAAACTTAAACTGTTTACTATGAGTATAGAGAATACATTTACATATTAAAATTAATAATTTGAATTGGAAAAAACATATTTTTAACTTAACAGTAATTAAATTATACAAATATTATATACCATAGTAAAAGAGAATTGATTGTCAAATGAGCAACTACAAATTAAATATTAATTTGGAATTAATGTATCAATAAAATCACATATTTGTCAATAATTGTCTTAAATACATAGGACTAGCTCAAAACATTCAGAATAAAATACATAGTTTAGGAGATTAAAATCTGAGCTTAAGCTTTGCAGAATCACTAATAAAGCTTTGTTAAATAAACTAGATACTAAGAAGGAATTATTGGCCATAAATAATAGAGTTACGTTTACTGGATATCCAACGCATAAATATGCAAAACAAAAGAATCATAGTTATGGTCAACATTAGTAGAAGACTAGCAATGATTGACATTTCAAGAACACCCAAACTTGAATTAGGAGGAGCGCCAACTCCTACCAAAAAAGTCCTGCAAAAAAATATGAATTTAGATATATAATGAGATAATTAATTCAAAACATTAAATCTATTTTACCAATAAAGATAATTAGATTTTGCATAAAATCCATCAGCAGGTTCTCCAAATGACACATTAGTTGCCTTCAAAAGGTAATTATTTTTAAATAATTCATTTTCATACATTCTATACAAAGGTGTATAAATCCAGTCAACTACTTCATCTTGACCACTATAATCTTCAATACTATACTGAACTGTCGAAGAAGAATTTAAAGCATGTGTGTTGGATGCTTTATATACTACTGGTCTCCAACTGAGATAACCACCACCTTCTTTGTCTTCACCTTTTGTATCCATCAAATAAGTCTAAAATAGTAAAATGTTAAAAATATTAGAACATTACATTGCAAAAAGTAAAATATATAATAATTTAAATTCAAGTATACCAAGTTTAGAGCAGCATTACTATATATGTTAATACATTATGATAAAAATGACTTACTACGAATGTGCCAGAAGATGATTTATCATCAGAAAATTGATCAGCTACCAATTCTTCAGATTTGTTAAACGGAAAAGAACTTAGAGTAAGTAACTCAACAGCAAAACGTGAATTAGTAAAATTTGTAGTTAATTGATCAAGTGTAAGTGTAAGTTCACCAGACTCAGGAGTATGGACAAGATGTGGTAACTTTGATCCTTTATCTTTTTTTCCATAAACTTTCAACTGAAAATAAATTAAACATAAAAATTACTCAAACTTAACACATAAATTAATAATTCAAAATAAATTTTTTTAGTAACAAGATAGTAATACATTTTGAACAATATGCATACTTGAAATAATAATGTTGTTCATCACTATTTAGTATATAAAGATATCATATTATTTAAAACTTTGGAAAAACGATCAATGAGATTTTAGACTTAATCAGAAAAAAAAACTTTTTTTCAGAACTAAATAAAACTATATATAAAAAAACATAAATGACAAACTTTTTGAATTAAAAAGAATTACAATGACCAGGTTTGCACAAAACAGATTCATAATTTAATAAATTATAAAATTAGTTATTTTCTTTTTTTTTTAAGTAAGAAATATATACACAAAATACAGTAAAAAAAAAGGCTTTTGAGTTGAAGTTGGACTTATAGGTTTTGTCAACTGGTCTATTTATAGACAATATTAATAACTATTTGGATTGTTCTCTTGAGGAAGGGGGCACCAAAACTTATTAGAAATCAAGTGTTCCTATAATGTTAAGGATTTAAAAATTCTTTAAAGTGTCAAAAAAATGTTTAATGGTCAACAACTTAAATGTAGCTGAAACATTACATTTATCATTACCAGATTCAAAGTCAATAAACGTGGCAATTAAAACAGATCTGTTATTTTGTAGTTGGGGATACCCAAAGTTAAGTAATCCAAGCTTCAAATTTTTTTACATATCTACTTATATATTATAATTAAAAACTTTAGACTTACGTATCTCTATAAGGTATTTTAAAAGAAAAAAAAATTAAAAGCAATAAATAATTTTGAAATATTAAAATGGAAAAATAGTTGGTAAGCTTTTATAATTTTTACTTTGTGAAATAGTGTAACCAATATGTATGTATGTCCAGAAAAAATGCAATTTGAATTTGAATTCAATATAATAATTTGTTTGACCTAAGAGATGGTAACAACTCATATGGGTGTGGCATCCTCAAACAGTAGCTTTATTTAATAATGTTTGTCTAACATGAGATTATTATTCAAAAAATTAGTTAAAATATTAAAAATTTTAATTTTAATTGAAAAAGATAGAAAAATAACTGCAATTTTAAAATTATCCTACAATTAAATTTTAAGTCACTATTGATTTTATTATTGAAACTAGTAAAAATATGGCGTGTACTATTCTACAATATTCAGAACTTTTTAACAGGTCATAATTATTAGCATTAATAAAATTTCAAGTTGATAAATGTATAATAAATAAGTCATTCATAATTATAACAATTTATAAAATATAGAATATTCAAAACATTTTTAAACTATTATTAATTAATATGTTATATTGTGCGTAACTTATATTTAAAAAATCAGTAAGAAGACTAATTTATTTTAAAAGCAAAAATATGCAATGACTTTTCTATTAGTACCTCATCAACTACTATTTTTTTTATCATCAATTAATTTTATTCACAAATGAGCTCAAGGCCAATTATCTTCATAAGTTCTTACCGTAATAGATACAGTACCAGTTTTTTTAATACTTGGTGCTCTGTATAAATTGCTAGATATTATGTTAACTTCAACAGATTCATTGCCGTAGATTTTAAAAAGAGTCATATTCCAATCATAGATCTTAAAATCCATAGTTAGAAAATGTTTACCATTTTCCAATAATGCCGTATCATTAACATCATCAAACTCGTACAACTAAAATGAATAAAATATTAAATCAATTATCAGTGATAAAGTAGTATTATATCAAAACACTCATCTATATACTACAACACTAATACAATTTAAATTTAAGCCTTATATAATACAATAAAAATGGTACACATGAAATAATAAATGATGTAAAAGAAGTAAGTTCTAGTTTTAAGAAGAAAATCTCACAACACCCATTCAAGAAGTATAGAAAATATTTATGTAAATCAACTTTTAAGATAAAAATAACCTTTTCAAAAACCAATGGATAAAATATTATAAGTGGTATATGGTGTAACAGAAATCTACTGCAATCACTCTCAGTACCTATTACTGCCTGACGATGCTAACAGTCTGATGGGTGACCACACGACTCAGCATTTTCCAGGCCTAAACAATCACATACACTACTAGTGTTTAATTTGAAATTCTTCTAACATAAAGAAATGCCTACAAAATAAAAACCTACATGAAGGGTTAATAGTCCCTGTTGCCGGGCCCTTATTAAAAATACTTGAGAGACAGTATTAAATCTAGATATAAACAATCTCAATCAAGATGTGTAATCTTCGTATTACAACCATACAATATAGCAAATTTGTATACAATAATTTAAATGCTGTGATGTTAGTTTTAATATTAGCGTCAACTGACCTATTATCAATCATAGGAAGAACATTATCTGCATTGTTATGCCAATTTATTACAGTTGTTTAATTATTAAGCGAGCTATGAACTCTTTTAAATTGTAATATTTCACATAATCATAACTAAAATATCGTAAAAATTGACGTAAAAACACAGCAGATGAACTACTAGCAAATTTGCTACAATATATTGTATATTTGTAAGATGAAGACAATACAAACGGGATGAAGTTAAAAGTATATAATTCAAACAAATCATTAAATATAGTAATATGTGTAGGATGGAACATCATTTAAACACTGTAATTATCAATACAATAAATAGATTGTACCAATGTTCATTGATGAAAAAACCAAGTTATAATCACATGAAAATGTATAAAATAATTTTAAATGTAATTATAGCAATTAAAAATTTGTTATTTATTGAATCTAGAGTTTTAGGTAGTAAAAAATTACTTTAAACATCCTATTAAAATAAATTCAGATGGGTGGAGGGAGAGCCCAGTATCACATTTATCAGGTACAATCAGTATAACTATATTACAAAATTAAAGTAAACCTAAGAATATTTTACTTTTGAAGCACATGTATAATTGCAACAAATGTAACCAAAGGAAAAATTGTTTTTGAAAAAGCAAAATAAGTAAAAATTTTTAATTCTTTGATAAATGAAACAATATTATGCATGGAAATCAATGTTCTAAGTCTTAGGGCATTCAAAAAAATAAAAGTAGTTTATAATCTACATCTAACCTAATCATTAAATCATCACTGTCTATTTTATGATGTTTAAACTTTAAGTCATTTATTTTATATATTTAGGTAAACATGGAACATAACAAGTTAAACGAGACTTGTAGTACCCACGCAACCATAACTGGTTTTCATGTTATATAGCTCATCAAATGCCCTTACCTTATATTTTAATCAATGTAAATAGTAAATACTACTTAACTTACTTTATTGAAAACTGATGCAAACGTATAAGATGGAGGCTTGGTGAACTTAATTATAGCGTCATTTGATCCACTTGCATTATATCTAACATCAATAACTGCATCACTTGTAGTTGTTAATATGACTAATGATGGTTTACTAGTGAAATCAAATAAATAATGCACAGTGTCATTGTCACCATCTGCACGTATGTATAGAAGTTTAGATAATAGAATACAATGATCATGTTTAAAACATCCAGGATTGAATTCAGCTTGCAGCTATTTAAAAGAAAACATTTGGTTAATTAACTATTAATAATAATAGGGTGCTATTACCTTTCTATCAGCAAACGTGGATGATATGAAGATAAACACAACGAACAAAATACTTTTAAGAACAATCATTTTGTTTGTTTTCACTGCATACAGTAAAAAAAAATTAAAAGAACTTATAAATGAAAACCGAACAGTAACCGTTGTTAGCAGTAACTCCGAACTCGTGAACTGCTTTTTAAACAAATGAAAATAATAATAATAACAAAGATCAACTCGAAAACTATTGTTCTATTAATATTTGATATTGTGTTTACTCATTCAATTGGAATTATAACCGTCATTGGACAACGATAAAGGAAAATGCATAATATGGCATTCCAAAACGAACAAAAGTGTTACAGACGTTACAGTAGAACCACGATTAAAGATATATTATTATCTTTAACCGTGAGTAGAACCGTCACTTTTCAGTTTTGATTTCATATCTCATTACTAGATCATGTAATATAGACCATAACTCGTGCACAAACTGTATAAACAGCAGAATTGTCTACACTGTTACGCTATTATTATTTATTGTTATTATTTCAGTTTATTATCACACAATGTTGATATACCCCGGTTATTCCGTAATTTTCAAATTTTGAAAAACGTGTATTGTGCAGTAGTAAAAATATAGTTATACTAATTGTAAATTGTATTGTAATTCGTAAGACTGTATTACTAAAACTCTTCACCTGTCATTCAGTTGATGAATCATTAATTTTTTTAATTTACAATTCTGAACAGAATATCCTCTATAACTATTACAATTGTGCACTATTCATATTTGTTATTACATTATTTTGAATGCTTTAAATCTGGATGAACATAACGCTATGTTGGCCGCCACCAACCCACAAGTGAGTTTAAGTTTTTACATTTTTATAACAATACTAATTCGTCTCTTTTAGGTGTTCATACCTTTTGGGCGGCAACATATAAAAAATAGATTTATTGGTGAAGTAAAAACTCCATCAGTCGGATACTATGATCGACCAGAACTCCATGCTGATGAGTTTTTGTCTAAAAAAACAACAACTCTATCTCTGGAAGAATCAAATAAAACAAAGGCATGTATTATTCTGTTTTATTATATAATAATAGACTAATAAGCTATTAACCTTATTATTATTTGTTGATGCTGAATAAAGAAAAAAAGAAAAATAATGGATTGTTTTTTCTAAGATAAACTAATTATATAGTTAAATTTGTTATCTTGATTTTATACAGTACATAATTTACATGCTATAGGCTTATTAAATTGATTAAGTTGATATCCTTGTATTATACTCAATTTATATATTTTTTATTAAAGCTCCAAGAAAAATTTATTTTGAGAGAAAAAGATGGAGCTGAAGAAGAATTATTTATATTTGGTAAAGTAGTAGTGCATAGCCGTGGAAATGCATTTAAATCTATTGCTGATAAAGAAGATTATACACCAAGCTGTAGATCTTTGATTTGTACTTATACAATGGAAACAAATGTTAGTCATGCCTTATGGAGTAAATTTAATGTATCTCCAGAGGAAAATGGTTGTGAAATAAAATCTAAAGGTAAATTTTTATTATTGTTAATAGAAAATTAAAATGTTAATTTGTAGAAATATTACCTACTATATCAGTGTTATTACCTGTCAAGTGTATTATTTGATAACATTTACTTAAAATAATCAGTGGTTGTATTCATAGAGAAGGGGGGTGTTGAGGGCTATAATCTTTGGTAAACGGTCGTTTTGCCTCCGCCGTTTCGTCCCCGGCAAAAAAACCAGTCCATGAACATTTCGTACCCGGCATTTATATAGATAGGATGTTTCGTCCCGGAGGGTTATTAATCAGGGGTATAGGACATTTGGTCCCCGGCATATTTATTAATTTTTTCAAAACTCGATTCCTAAAGTATCCGAAAATACTTAGTTTTTAAGGAAAAGAAATTACAATTATATGTTACAAGATTTAAATATAATGACGATAATAACATTTTATATTATTAAAAAAAAAAATAAGTCGGTTGACCTAAAATATTATTCATTATCATTTATAATATTAATATTGTCATTTAAACATTAAAATTAAAATTGTTCATTTAAAATTAATGTAATTAGATTAATTTAGAAAGTATGCCAGGGACCAAACACCTATCTTAAAAATTTCCGGGTACGAAACGTCCGTGGACTGGTTTTTTGTCAGGGACGAAACAGTGGGGATGAAACGTCCATAATTCATAATCTTCTCCCCCCTCCCCCTCGAAACAGCTTGAAATAAAATAAAAAATAGTTTGTGAAAAAGTATTAAGCTAACCTATTCTAGGCCAACATATTATCTCCGTTCATAATCATTATTTGTATTCAATGATACCTATCATTGCATTAAAATTTAACAAATCCATTGTAATGACCTATACTATGAACAAGGTCCACTCCACCCCCTACTGTATAGCAAAGTGAAGCCCATCTGGTTCTTTTTTTCATTGTTATAGTCAAAATATAAAATAATTATAATTTTATACAAAATATCCAAACTAAAAATACCACCTTTTGCCTCATTGTGAGGTGATTCGTGGACATTACATGAAAATTGACAATGTCATCAGCAAGCTGTTGAAAACATCAAATAGAAAAATTAATATAGTTTTTAAATTAGTTCTATATTCAAAATTACAATTTATTATATTACTTATTGTTTTTTAAAATAACCTGATAGTTTTTTGAAAATTTAAATGTAATGAATAAGTGAACAAGTTTTATGTTTCATATAAACAATTTTTTTCACACACTCCCCCTCCACCATAAAAATTAACTGGATACCCCACTGAAAATAATAACATAATTTATTAATGTACTAAAATATATATATATATATATATATTTATTAATATTAATTATGTTATTTTATAGAAAAAACTGTTCCTTGCATTTGTATTGTAGATGCTAAAAAAATAAGTTTGTATTCTGAAGGAGGAGATGTTTGGCATACACCATTATATTTCAAGGTATATTATGAGCATTAAATTTCAACACTTGGTCTTGTAATAATTTCTTATTTAATTTAAGTACCATACTTTTGTTTAATATACCAACATGCTCAGAATTTTATTTATTTTTAATATAATTATTCACTATTTTTTTTTTTTTTTTAATTAAAATCTAATTTTATTAACTCTTAGGTTACATCTGTTTGGAATACAAGTTTTGGAATACTTATTGAAAGAGATCTTGGTCAAGTGTCTATTGATATGACTGGAAAATCTTTACCATTACCTACTATATACTCCTTAAGTCAACCTTTAAAAGAAGTATTGCCTTTGTTCTTATTAAAACAAGGTATTTATTAATATTAAAAACTATTAGTTATTTAATATTTTATAAATGTTTAGCTATCAATGGGGAGGAGGCATCCCATAAAACTAACCAACCGAACAAATTTCATACCTACAGTGGTTCTGGCTTGGGGTATGTTTATAATTTTTTATCTCTTATCCCTCTTGACCTTAAGGGACTGAATTTAGAAAAAAAAATTTCTTTGTACAACTGTCTATTTTTTGATAGCTTTGTACATGTTTTCGACTAGAAGGTTTGCTCCAGTATATACAAAGTTGTAACTTTTCTGATCAGAAATGTTGTCTAGTTAGAGCATTGAGAAGGTCATTTTTTGAAATATTACTATAAATAGCATATGAATTGCAAAATTAGACTTTAATATTAGTTATTTGTTTTTCATATTGGTTGTTAAAACAACTCAAAACATTGCGTGAGTACTTTATTTTCATCATCATAAAAACAACACAAAATCAACATAGAATATTACTTAGGTATCCATTAAGTGAAAAAAATTATACGTCTAGCTCAGAGCTCAAACTACCTTCAAACATTAAAAATGTAATTTTCAAAAAATCCTTTCTTATTGCATGCCTAGATCATACAAACATATTCTGAAAATGCCAAGTCACTAGCTAGTAGCTACTATAATGTGGGCTATGCGTTGATTATAAATCAGTGAGCACACATCATGTTAAAACCAATATAGTATTATCATTTACTCATCCCTGTACCTGTCTTTTCAGCCCTTTTCCCATTGTATAGCACAAATAAATTGTATAGTGGGTACTTATTAATTCTTGGATTTTAATTTGTATATTCATATTCTAAGGAAAAAAAGCATTAAATAAAATACTTGTTGTAATTAATTTCTTACTAATTGACTTACTCTTTTAGGAAGTGTATTACAATATGCGAGAGATTGTTTAACTACAATTGTTTTCACAAGTACTGAATTGAATATATGTTTGATGTATGATATGTTAAGTGGTTTACATAGCGTTTGGAAGATTAGAAAGCCTACTACTGAAGTATACCAATATTATATTTTAGCTTTACGTATATGATTTATATTCTTCTTCTGTAATATTCAATCTAATAGTTGGTTTGCAGCAACTTCCATGTTTCTCTATCACTTGCTTTTTTCCTTAACTCTTAATATGAATTACATCCTTGATCTTCTATTATCTAACTTATGTATTGCAATCTTGGTCTTCCCCTATGATTTTTTCCTTTGATTATTCCTTCTAGGATTAGTTATATAGCAACCTATTGTGTCTTAAGATTTGACCTATTAATTCATCTCACCTTTTCTGTATACTCTTCCATATTGATTTGCTCTCAGATACTCTTTCTAAAACTTCTTCATTAGTAATCCTCTCAGTCCAATTTATCTTTTTTATCCTCCTGTAGCACCACATTTTGAATGTCTATTCTTCTCATTTCTTCTCTTGCAATATTTGATGGTTAGCATCCATATAACATAATGTTCCAGATGTACATTTTTAGTAGATTCTATCTGATGTTAAGATCAATGTTTTTTGAAGTAAAAAGACTTCTTTTCTTATTATATGTCACATTAGCTTGGCATATTTGCTTTCTAATTTCCTTTTTGCATTTTCCTTCTGAGCTTATCATACTACCCAAGTATATGAAATATTCCACTTGTTCTATAGTTTCATCATCTTTCGTGTTCTTATATTATAGTCTTTAATACATACTAGGACTTGTCTTCTTTGTGTTAATTTTCATATGTAAATACTTTTCCATTATCTGTTCCAATGTTACTAAAATATTTTGTAAATCTTTTTCATTGTCCGCTATTATTGCAATATCGTCTATGAATTGCAGCATGTCTATTCTGTGCCAATTTACCTTTATTCTTAGCTGTGTTCTCTCTCTTATAGTATCTATAACCTCTTGAATGTAAGCATTAAATATTAAAGGTGCTAATTACATTCCTGTTTAACATCTTTCTTTATCTTGGACTCTTTTTGAATATTTTCCATTTTTATGATAGCTATTTCATTTTTGTATAATTGATAGAGCAATTTTCTTTCTGTGGTTGTACTTCCACTCTTTACATCATTTTGAACATAATTTCCCAGTTAACATTATCGAATGCCTTCTTAATGTCAATAAAGGAAATAATCGTTAGTTTATCTTTCCGTAATCTTTTTACCATTATTAATCTTGAAGTCAATATTGCTTCCCTCTTACCAATATTTTTTCTAAATCGGAATTAGTTCTCTGATAATATGTCTTCTATCTTCTTTCCCATTCTCTTAGATATCATTTTTGTTAAAATATTTGAGGCTTGCAATAGCAAGCTTACAGTTCGATATTGTTCACACTTTTTTAGCTGTTGTCTTCTTAGGTATGGGAACGGTTATACTCTTTACAAAATCAGTGGATATATCCGCCGTTCTGTAAATATCTCTAATGAGTTTAAATTTTCTCCTGCTTTCCTCCTAAGTTAGGCTTGGATCTCATCTATTCCTGCCACTTTCTTTAATGCTTTGTGAAATTCTTCTCTTAATACCAGATGTTCAACATACGTTTCATCTTACTCAATATCATTTATCCTTTCTAAATCTATAACAATTAGTTCTTTCTCATTGTATAGTGCTTCTATGTATTCCTTCCATCTATCTACAACCTGTTCCAGCTCAAATAATTTCTCCTTCTTTATTTTTCATTGCTCCACATTTGAGAATGCATACTCCAAAAAACTTTTTCTCTGTTTTATATGTTGCTTCTCTCTTGCCCAATCACATCAAAATATCTATTTTCTCACATTTTTCTTCTGGGTATTTTTCTTTTACTGCCTTTTATTTCTTTATAATCAAGTTTCAAGTTCTGTAACTTCTTTGATCTTCTGCAGTATTTGAGTTTTTATATTTTCTTCTCTCCTCTAACTTTTCAATAATCTCTATTTATTCCCTCCTTAGTAGTGTGCCTTTTGTTTCTTTCATTGTTTCATTAGCTGCATTTTTAGTAGCTTTTTTTCAGGGAATTCCATTTGGTATTATTGTCCTGTTCTTGTATTTTTATTTTGTTTGTGTAAGAAAGCAAAAAAAAAATAAATAATAATAATAATTAAATATTACATTATTATTTAAAAATACATATAAATAAATTAAATGCTTAGCCTTGAGTTTTATTATAAGTGTATATTATGTCTGGTTTTGAATTAAAAATTCATCATCTGGTAAAACACCTATAAAAAATAACAACACGATATAACGCTTGTAATATATACTTCATGTACTTAACGCTAAGTATTTATTTTATTTATTTCTATTATTTATGTATTTATACATATTTAAATAATATCATATTTAATTATTTGTTTATTTTTATTTTTTTCCTATATACATTTACGAGTATTAACCATTAACAAATTTTTGTTTTATTTTATCAAGTATATGATTTTTTGTTATACTATCAACAATTTTATGTTAGGAGTGCAATATCATGTGTGGACAAGATTCAATATATTCTTCTACAACAAATCCTTCATACATTCCAAGTAACAGTAATCAAATTAATACAATGTCAAATTCATTAGTTGCTGGCTCCGGGTTTTTAACTGACAGGTGAGAAAAATATATTCATAATCCTGAATTTTATTAACATATTCACTGGCTGTATCAAGTTTCTCTATCATTGCTGTATATAGATTTTCATATAACTTAGAAAGTCAGCATTATTTAAGAAATATTGAATGTGGTAATATTGTTATTATAATGTCATATAATTCTAATGAATTATACTTAATAGTAGGATTGTAAAAATAATTTTCAACTGTTCAAAAATTATTTTGTACCTACAGTATATTCTCATAAATATAGTATATAATGAAATTTCAATACATTATTAAAAAAAATTTAATTATTATTTACTTACATAAATTTATTTATTTTATTTTAGACTATCATTAAATCACCCCGTAAACTCTAGTCCATTCACTTACAACAACAGACGAAGTACTCCTAATATAATATCACCATTTAATACTTTAAGTCCAATGACTGCAATCAGGTTTATAATTAAAATGTTATCAATCATATATACATTAATTATATTATTGAAATTAATTTTTAAAAATTTAAATTTTTTAGTCATTATAATTCTTCTATTTGGAACAGTCCATCAAATAATTCAAGGAGAAATGGGCGTCCAAATGCTACAATTACTAATAGTCAAGCATTTAACACTCCATCATCTATGTCTCATATTGTTGATGCTAGACTTGGTCATGGAAGCATGTATGGAGATAACTACTCTAAACCAGTCAGTCCTGATATTTGTTTAGAATACATGTGGACTGAAAATCAAAATAGTCTAGGGTATATATTTTTACATTAGTTTAAATAATTAAAATTTTGTTCTTGTCTAAAATTTGAATTTAATCTATCAACTTAAGCTTCCTTTATCACATCATTTTTAAAACTACATGTATTTTGAATTTATATAAGCTTATATAAATAATTAATTAATATTTAGAAATCAAGTACAATGTGCTTCCACAAGAGTATTTATTGCTTCAAATTTTGTTGAAGATCAATTTTTATGTTATTTATTACCTTCTAAAAAACAGTTGATATGTGTTGCATTGAATCATTCAGAAGTAAATACTAATGATATTGTACTAGGAGATGTAACTGTTCTTACAGCAAAGGATGCCGCATATTTACCAGTAATTATTTATTATAATCTAATCTTATTGTGAAATCGTACATATGTAAATATATATTTATTTGTGTATAACTTTTCTTTATGTTTACTTTATTTTAATTTTAATTATTTTCTTTTATTCTAGGCAAGACATTTAACTGTGATAATGGATAATCAAAACAATATTTCATTGTATTCTGGGATTTTAATTATTGGTTCGGTTCAATTTGGAAGTTTGTCTTCAGCATTCGATGAAAATACTTCTTACTTTACAGCAACAAATAAGTCTACTGCTGGAACCCCCTTAATTAAGTAAATTATTTCAAAAATTATTTATAATTTCCGAATAATTTAATCATTTCAATATAGTCGTAAAAGTTTATTGTCATCTACAAGAAATGAGGATATTCAGTCAAATCAAAATGCTAGTATTATTTTGGCACCTTATGAATATGAATCACAATTTGTTACACATCGTGAAACACCATACTCTGAATCTTCAATAAGTTGTTTTACATCAAAAGTGGAATTAAAACATTTAAGAGATCCAATAGCATCTCGTGTTACATTAGTAAGTATTTTTTCATTTAATAAGCCATTATAAAATATGCATTTTTGTAATTTTTAGGTTCATATGGATGAAAGTATGATTCGAGTTGATTTTCCTGTTGTTAGTTCTTCGCCATTAGGTTAGTTGTTAAAGATTTAAAATTATTATTTAATTGGTTATTAATGTATTTCACACTCATTAATTTTTATTTTTCAGTTACTAAATGTTTAAATACATTTAAAAATGTTCTTCAAAAATCAATTGTCATGGATTTTATGACAAAATGGTATACAGTTAGAAATGCACCTGGCACACAAAATATATCTGGTGAAGAGGAATGGAATTTATTTCTTCGGATGTTATTTGGTTTAATAGGATATAACTTAGAATCATTGCCACTAACCCAAGATTATATGAATGTTAATAGTGATACTCCAGCAAGGTCAAAAAAACAAAGAGTTTTAGACATAGGCAATGATGAAGATTGGGCATATATGTTAAAATCATCTTTTAATAATTATCGTGGTAATAAAATAGCATCTTCTCTTGGGCTGAAAAATAAGTCAAAGAATTATGTCTTAAGTTTTTATCAACAAAATACAATACTAAAAAGCAGTATTGATACAAATGCTATACTATTTCCATACATCTATGATGTATTATTTTCCTTGCATTTAGTATACGAAGTATGTATTATACATAAAAAGAAACATATTACATTATTTTCATATTTATTAATTTTCAAGGATTTAAAACTGAACACTTTGAAAAATGATTTACTACCAATGATAGTGCAGTTATTATACCAATTAGCAATTGATTTAAAGTTAGAAGAATATGTTTACCATTATTGGAAAGATTATCCACTCATTTGTAATAGAAATAATTTATCATCAGTAGTAAGTATATACTGTTAGTAATACAAAGAGTATTTATAAATATTGTTTAAATTAATTTAAATTATAGTCTAACCAATTGAGTGATGAAAGTATGAAGAAACTTATTATTCCACCTTATTTTGAACAAAGTCCACCAGATATATTTAAATTGTGTTTCTTGCTAATGAAATATTACAAAGCCAATCCTTACCCTTGTATAGAAAATGTTAATAGAAGGACCAAAAATATAATTCAGGTACAGCATATAAACTAAATTATTCGTAGTAGTAGGGAGAAAGAAAATATATATATTGATTTACATTCCTGTGTAACAAAAAATTATTTTTTACTTCTCTTATTTTGATGAATCTTAAGTATAATAAATCTTATTGAATTGATTATAAGTCATTTATATTTATTATTTACATAGATATATGGTTCATTATGTTTAAAAAAGAAATCTCACATGAAAGCACTAGTTAAAATAATTAATCCTGCTGGTTTAAAATTGCATAAAAATGAAAGCATTTCCTTGAAAAACATAAATTTAAAATGTAAAATATCAAAATATCATCAAGTCACCTTTTTCATGTCTAAAATTGGTAAACTACAAAAAACATTTATCGATTTATAAATGTAGTCTTATGAATTAAATTAATTATTATTTTTGTCTAGGGATTACACAACAAACTCTATTAACTTATCCACCTGGAGTTGCAATATTGTTGTGTGATGTTATTGATAAATGCAGAGAAAACCCTCCTACAAATTGGCCAAAATCAACATATGAATTAATTATGCGAGAAGATTTAGCATTCCAGACATTAAATACATTTTCCAATAAAAATAAAACAAAAACTATTAATATTGAAAAATTTTTTGATTGGAATGATGCTGGTGAAACAGATAGTAATATTGTAAGAGATGGAATGGAAAACCTGGATGATGAAGTATGAGTTGTGTAGTATAAAATTTATTTTTATGTTTTATATGCTAGTTCTTTGTCGATCTTAATATAAAACTATTTCATCAATTTCCTTAAGTTATCAGTGGTTAAAAAAATCCTAATCATTTTATCATTATTTTTCATAGGTTATGAAACTGCTATGGAATCATGATCATCGCATCACAGATGTAAGAAATTGTTTACAATCTTGTCACCCAGTGACCATAGGTATTAAACAGCCACCAGAAGCTAGTGATCATGATTTTGTTGAAGAACAGGAAAAATATTTGTATTCTATTTGTTCAAGAACAATGGCTTTATCAATCGGAAGGTAAAACTTGTTTTATGTGATTTATTACTAACTGACTAAATAAATTTATAAATAGATAGTTTGAATTTAGCAGGGAACTGTAAAAGTTCAAGATATTAAAACTTGTTAAATACACTTTTGAGTGCAATAATACATTATTGAATTAGTTTTTTATCATAATTAATAAGTTAGTGAGATTATGATATTGTATTTTAATTTTATTCTTATGCATTATTGATTTTAATTCAAAATGTAATAGAAACAATAATTATTCTGCAGATAATTTTAGAACATACATTTTTTACTTTAAAATTTAGATAAAAAAAATTTGAATAATAACAATCTCTTTTGTAAATTCCATTGCAAATCTCAAAAGCAATCTAATTTAGAATTTTAAGACATGTATAGAAATCAAAATACTATTTAGTTGTTTCAATTTTTAAATCATCTTCTAATTTTGATGTGGACAGCTTTTTAAAATGTGTCTTTTGAGTAAAAATATTTCATTACGAAATTATGAAAATTGCAAATAGTAGTTGTGAATGTATGAACTTTTAGTCTTTTTATGTATTATTCTAAACTCTAAAATGTTCTTGGTAACTTATTTGTAATACTAATGTAATTAATGGTTTCTACTGTACTTTACATTTTTTATGCTTAAATATTATCTGTCTATTTTATTTATTTTATTCAGAGGAATGTTTACGATGAGATCCATTCAACCTGTTATAACTGAACCACTTCCATTGCCAAAACTTTGTTTATCTGGTAAAACTCCACGTGGTGCTGCAGTTGATCTAAGTCATATAGATGTTGTTCCTAATATGAATCTCTGGCCATTATTCCATAATGGAGTCGCTGCTGGATTAAGAATAATGCCTTCAGCTGATAATATTGATTCTACTTGGATTTTATATAATAAACCAAAAGTGCATATCATAATATTGTATTTGTTATTTTATAAATATTAATTTAACAAACATTTTCAGAGTACTCCAGAAGCATTACCTGAACATGCTGGATTTCTTATGGCGTTAGGCTTGAATAGACATATCACTAATTTAGCAACTATGAATACTTATGAGTATCTATGTAGATCTCATGAAATGATCAGCATTGCCATACTTATTGGATTAGCAGTAGCTAAAAGAGGTAATGTATTAAGTATCATGTGTAAATGTTTTGGTTTATGATAATGTTAATTAATAATTTGACATTAAAATAGAAAAAATATTTTCTTTTCTGAAATTATTATTTTATTATTTATTTTTTGGTTATTTATATTTGTTAGGTACTATGGATACAGAAGTAACACGAATGTTATGCATCTTTATTGAATCTTTATTACCACCAACCACTATTGAATTAGATATGAGTCAAAATCTACAAATAGCAGCATTATTAAGTATAGGTCTTCTTTATCAAAAAACTGCTCATAGACACATAGCAGAAGCATTATTGTCTGAAATAGGTCGTCCTCCTGGTCCAGAAATGGATAATAGTGTTGATAGAGAATCTTATTCATTAGCTGCTAGTCTTGGTCTTGGTTTAGTTGTATTAGGAAAAGGCTCAGATGTTGTTGGCCTTAGTGATTTATCAATCGCTGATATGTTACATTATTATATGGTTGGAGGACATAAAAAACCCTTAACAGGTAAGTTTAATTAACTTAAAATCTTATTTAACAATTTTAATTATTGTGAATCAAAATGATGAAATAAAGGTAACTAATATTTTACTAAATTTTGGTTTAGGAGCTCAAAAAGATAAATATACTAATCCAAGTTACCAAATTCGTGAAGGAGAAATGGTAAATGTTGATGTCACTTCGAGAGGTGCTACGTTAGCTTTAGGAATGATGTATTTCAAAACAGGAAATCAGTAAATTACTATTATTATAAATATGTTTACATATATACTATTTGTTTTTTAACATTTATTTGAATATATACAATCTATAAAATCTTTAAAATAGATATATGTGCATAATATATACTTAGAGATAAATACATGATGCAAGAAGTCATCCAGTAGTAACACTTAAAATTATAAATATTAATCATTAATTTATCAAAACTATTAATTTATTTTATAGAGCTGTAGCAAATTGGATGAGTATACCAGATTCTCCGTATCTATTAGATTTCATTAATCCCGAGTTCATATTACTTAAAATGTTGGCTAGAGGTCTAATAATGTGGGATTATATTTTACCTACCAAAGATTGGATAGAACAGTTTGTGCCCCAATCTATTCAACGTTATTGCTTAGTAAAACCTAAACCAGGAATAGCAAACCCTGATTTAGAAACTATCAAGTATGTTAATTATAAATTATGTGTTTAAATTTAAAAAGTATCACAAATATTAATATATTTATTTTCAGTCAAACATACTGTAACATTGTAGCAGGCTGTAGTATGGCAATGGGTTTGCGTTTTGCTGGATCTGCTAATGAAGAAGCTTTCAATACTCTTTTATCTTATTGTCAAATGTTTATATCATTATGTAGTAAATCAGTAGCTGAACTTTGTGGTAAATCAACAATTGAAACTTGTATTAATGTTACACTTATATCATTATCTATGGTAAGTTATTAATAATATATTTGTTGTACCTTACATCTTTTACCTACTGCTAACCTTTTCTATTATTATTCATTTGATACACTTTCTTTTATATCAGGAAGTTTGGAAATGTAAATTACACATTTATAAGTGTATAATTACTTTCCTTTTAACTTTTAAGTCTCAATATACTGTTGTAAATTTACATTTTGTTTTAATTTAGGTAATGGCTGGTACTGGCGATTTAGAAGTATTACGAATTTGTAGATATTTGAGATCAAGAGTTAGTGTTTCTCCTCACAGTGTTATTACATATGGATCTCATTTAGCTACACATATGGCTTTAGGATTATTATTTTTGGGTGGTGGAAAGTATACTCTTTCGACAACTCCGGAAGCTGTAGCTGCTCTTATAATTGCTTTTTATCCCCAATTTCCAACTCATAGTAATGACAATAGGTAAAATTTATTACTATTAAATTCATTGAGTATTATTTGATTATATTTGTTTTTATAAATATTTACAGGTATCATTTGCAAGCTTTTAGACATCTCTATATTTTAGCTACGGAACCTAGAATTATATTACCTAGAGACATCGATTCTGGAGACTTATGTTATGTACATTTAAAAGTTATATTTCTTGATTCTGAATACTATCAAAATCAATATTATAATATTAAAGCTCCATGTTTGTTACCTCAATTATCATTATTAAAAGAAGTACGTGTTGAAGATGGAAGATATTGGTCAATAGTGTTTGAACGTGATAGGAATTGGGATAAGCTTGAGTAAGAAAGTATTAAATATATTTTAAAATAGAATAAATTATGTATTACATAAAACCATTATAAATGGTTATACAAAACATTATATGCCAACATTTTCATTTAAAATTCATGTGATATATTTTATTACATCCTGACTTAACATTAATTATATTATTATAATAATTTGATTTAAGATGCAAACTTTATTTTACATTATTATTCTTTTATTCTTTTATTAACATGCTGAAAAGAATTTGTACCTATTATTATTGCTAAAATGGAAAATATTATTACTTATTCCAAACCATTATTTCTATCTCATCTTAAAATCGTTTTCTTTATTTATTTAGTATGATAATCAAAATTTAAACATTCTAGAAACATGTTGGACAATGTCAGTTATTTAAATGTCAAGCATAAAGCTGGTCACTTATCATATTCAGAAGATCCAAATGGCTACAAATCTCTCATTGCCCAAACTTTGAGTTCAAATGATTTTAATTCTTGGTCTATTTCTGTAAGTTATAACTCTTAATCAATTTTTACTTTCAAATTTAAGATAGTTTGAAATATTACAAAATGTATAATATATTAATTTACAGCCTGAAACTATCTATGGATTTTCTTCCGATCCAAAAATTGTTCAAATGGTTCGTTACTTTTTAAATTTGAGTGGGGATAAAATTAACAATCCTTATCAAATATCTCAAATATCTGTTATTCGACAATATGCTCAAATATTATTTAATTGTATTGTACATGATAAAATATTTTTATTGCCCTTATGGATGCCAATAATGAAGGTATATAAAGTTAATTTTTTGTTTATAGTAATAAGTAATAACACTAATAATTTAACTGTAAGTAATAACTTTTTTATTTTAGACTTTAAGTAATTTACCTCAACCACCTAGTAGCTTTTACTGTTGGCAATTAAAATTATTTATTGAATCAGCAAGTAGCGCTATTTGTTGCAAAGAAACTTTAAATGATCGGCCAAAACTAATTCCTCTGTTATTTGCTTCATCAATTGATATGTCATGTGATTCTATGATTCAAAATTGGGAAAAAGGTAAAAAAATTTAAATTAAGTAAAAGTAAAAAAAGTTTTAAATTAGTAGGATAAATTGAATTGTTAAATATATATTACAGAAGGAATATCAATTAAAATATGCTGGGACACTTCAAATGTTCAAGACTCAAAAACTGAATTAATAAAGAGTGCATATTGCACACTATTGGAAATTCCACATAAATCCAAAATACCTGAATGTGGTAAGTTCTTTAAATTGCAATATTACTTGAATAACTATACTGAATTACTAACTAATTAAGAAATTACAAATTAATATATAAATATATTTATTTTAATGTCTCAAAAACGTAAAAACATTAGTTTATTTTTCTAGAAATTAATAGATTATTTATAATTTCGTTATAATATTTTTTCTATTCCTTTTAATTTAGTATATGTCTAAGATATATTATTTACAAGAAACATACTTATAAATACATTATATTAGCAAACTGTATAACATTTTTTAAGTAGAATAGATTATTTTTACTATTAGTTATAATATCATAAGATCAATTATTTATATTCTCCTTCTCTTCGATATTTTCTATTTCAGTATTGAATTATGTCAAAGGGACAAATGACAACCTTATCATCAAATTAGTCTGATAAATACTATAACATTATTAATAATGCTAAATTTAATATACAATATGAATTTAATTTTTACATTATTTAAAATTTAAGAGAATGAAGTATTATGTATTAATAAGTAATGATTTTCAAATGTCAATGAAATATATTTATCATAAATAATATAATTTTTTCAGCTTTGGCAGACCCACATTTACTGTATGAATACACTAAGAACCTTTTTCTTCCATGGGAAACAATTAATAAAATATGTTCATGATATAATTATTATTTGATTTGTATATAGATTAACTATTTATATAGTAATTGTATATTAAAGTAACTATATAATGTGAATAAATTTTATAATTTTTTTGGCTATACATTTTAAACTTCTATAATCTATATGATTAGGGTATATACTTGTTACATATTTTTAATATATTTAATTAAAAGAATTATGAAATCTAAATTATTATTCAAATACTAAAACCAAAATGTAATACATATTTTTAACATATTTATTGGTATTTTTGTACAATTTTTTTTAAAAAACCATTGATTTTAATAAATTAGAATTGTTAAAAGTCTGAAAGCCACTTTTAATATCGGTAACAGTCTTATATGCGACCTACCGATTAAACTGTATTGATCTACAGTATTTTTTATTGTAAAAAATGGAACCGGGAAACTTATAAATTATTAAAAATGAAATAAAAACAGAACAGCAATTTTGAATTTATAGTGACCAATGGAGAATGTACTCAATATTAATTCATCATAGATATATGATATATTCATCAGTTTACCATTCTGTATTTTTTATTGACCTGGAAACAGGAGCATACACTCAACTAATTGAAGGCCTATGAAAAATAATAAAATCCAAATTTATTGTTTAAAAGATGGGGCATGTCCTTTATCAAATAGACAACTCCAGGAAGAGAGGTGGAGATTGTGTCAGAATCCAAAAACTATTTTTGATGACTTCAACCGATTGAAAAAGACGTTTCACAACAATAAGGACTGAAAAAATACAGTTATTGACGACACTGAGAACTGAGAAGTGGAAAAAAAAGGTTAATTAAATTTGTTTGTGTTTTACATTCATAACGTAGGTCATGTGTTGGACCGTGAATCTGTGTGTAGGTCGCACATTGGACCGTTACCTTAATCTCAAAAGACCAGTAGTTTGGCTATTATAACATATGACTATTCTATCTACATATATCTATCTTGATTTATTATAAAGCTATGTTTCTATAAATAAATTAATTCCATTTTTTCATCTTTGATTTATTTAAAATTTATAGTACTGATTTAAAAACTAAAATATAATTTAATCTAATACATACCCATTACCCCATCGCTTTATATATGTAATATATAAATATAATAAAAGGTCTTGATAAAAGTTTGTTGGATATTAAGTATACCGATGTACACGATAACTATTGTTGGTAACACTGTTGAATGATTTGAGACCACGGCTGTAGATAGTATGGTTGCACATCGGCTTATACCATGGCTGTAGATAGTATGGTTCACGACACGATTTAAGATATATATCTTAAATCGTGGTACGTAGTATATTGTATTTTTTAATAGTTTGATAACGGAGTTTCGCAGTCGATTGCGTGTATTAATTGTATTATTATTATTTATTTATTACTGTTATTATGAATTATGATTACGAATTTCAATAGTTGAAGTATGTTGTTAAATGTTAATTCTTCGTGATTTATTATTTTTGAACAATTTGTAACAATACATTTCTTGTAATCTAGATTATTTTTCTTTTTAACATTTTTTTGTTTAATTTAATTTTCCTATTTCTGTGTTAGCACTGAAAAATAAATATAAATAAATCCATATTAAAATTTACTTGTATATTATTAATACTTAGCTATTATGGAGTGTAGTCTTGCCTCGACATACACTAATAGTAATGCGAAACCAAATAGTTCAGTATCGGCAAATAGAAGTCCAGCAAAATCTGGATTACATGTGAACTTTACTGAAAAAGTAGAAGTTAAGGAAAAACGTGAAAAATTTTTAACAGCCAAATATGGTGCCCATCAAATGAGTCTAATAAGAAAACGTTTAGCTGTTGAAATGTGGTTATTAGAAGAACTTCAAAAACTCTATGATTTACCTAAAGTAAGTTATAGTTTGTTATTTTTAAACATTGTAGTATTTAACTTAATATAAGCCTATAACAATAAATATAATTTGGACCACTATTGAATAAAATTGACTGTCTTGGTCTTTAAATTCTTTAAAATCACTGAAATACTTTAAAATCAATGTTACTAATGTATTTTAATAATTTAGTTAGTTATTTTTACTAACTAGTCATTTAAAATCAAAATTATGTTTCATAAGATAAGTATTATATTATTGGTAAAATTGAGTTAAAGCTCATTAATTAAGTAAAAAATATTTCCTTGGCATATTAATTGTTATAAATATAAAGAAAATTACAAGTTATATGATTGTTAGTAATTATTTATAACTTTTAATTCTATACCTTAATGATATAGATACTTTTGCACTATTTGATAAAATTAAAATTCCTTTTTTATTTATTTTAAGTTTTGCCAACTATACTGAAGTACTATTAGCTGTAAGATAGTAACTGTTGATTTAGGAGTGTTATGGTTTGAAATATACATGTGTATATGGTGCATGGCTATGTCCCTAAAAACCCGGGTGAACATCCATACAAGAAATATTTTTTTTGTAATGACACTAGACTGGTACTTAACTGCAGCATTAGTCAATGACTATGGCTAATCAATCTGCTACACCATGCTTTAAAGTTTTGTATTCCTTTCCATTTGGTATTTATTTTACATTTCATATTATTTTTAAAACACATCTTGTAATAGATTCTATAGAACTACTTTTTAGACCTTTTAAGCTTGGAAACAATAGCTTTTAGTTAATTCTCTATTATTTTATTGATTTTGATGGTAAAAAATATCTACACCTTAACCTTTAGGGAGTTGTACCTATTTTACAATTAATTCAAGGGGCCACATTACCAAAAAGTTTAGAGAGCATTGACCTAAGTTTTATTTTATTATTGTAAAACAATATAGTTGGTAATATTTTAAAACCTGAGTTATTATTTAACATTTGTTCTAATTTTATAAAATAATGTTCAGTTTCAAATAAAATTCTTGTTTAAAAAATATATTTCTTAATACCAGCCTAATTCAATTATAATTTACATGTTTTATATCCTAACTATTTTAGAGTATTATAGAGTTGGAAGTTAAACGCTAAAGTTTGTAGTACAATATTTTTTTTGAATGTCTTGATAATTATATTGTATGAAAACAATTATTTTTTTGCAATTATTGTTTGTCTGAATCATAGAAGCATGACCATAGTGGCTTTCTCTACTATAAAATAAGGTAAAATACTCACAACAATTCGCGTATGATTTTAAATTAAATTTCTAAGTAATATAATTAGTTGAAGTACAAACATTTAAATACTTTTTGAATACTTAAATTTAAATCACTATATCATAGAAATACTTATACTGATTTTAATGCAGTTAAACTTTCATTTTTTTTTACTTTAGGGGCCACTTCTATAAAAAGGATATAATACATTTTTGTATCTAGATTTTAATACTAATGTATATGACATATTAACTATTGACATTCTTTTCTATGGAAATGTTCTATAGTTATATATATATATATATATATATATATATATATATATATATTGTATTTATTGTATTTTAAATTTTATTATTCATGAGGTAGTCAATAAACAGAATAATGTATGAGTATTGACTGAGTACACTGTACAGGCTGTGGTATTTATTAACTATATTCAATTATTTATATACCACATACGTATTATCATTGATTATTAATAAAATAAAATAAATAAATATAAATTTATAATCAATTGTATTATATATTTATGTGTATATATAAATATTTTAAAATATATTGATATTACTTCCTGACATTGTCTTTTTCTATGTTGACATATTGCTTTGTAAGTTATTATTAGAACAAGATACCTATTACCTAGTGATAGAAAGAAAATCCTTCATAAAAATAAGTATATAGGTATTGTTAACTTATCTTTTTCTATTCTACCAATACAAGGACAGAAAATACACCGAATTATTGTACATCTATTGCTTTTAGTGTATGACTCATATGAAGTGGTTGACTGACCTCAACTATTTCTTAAACGTTAGTAAGTTTATAGAAGAAAACCTGTTCTCTATCTAGTTCCTTGTAACACTATAAATAAATAAATTCCATTATATTCCTAAATGTGTATATTTATTTTGAATTTGTTATGACTTGACTATTCTATTCAAGTCTTACGTAATTTAATTTAAGTATGTTTATTGACCTATTATAATATATCCTTCCATCTATTGTGCTTATTGTAAATATATTTTTATACAGATTGTACAAATAAAATAAATGAGAAAAAATAATTATGTTTATTATTACTATTTTCGATTATTCTGAATATGAGAATAGTATAATTAATAACTAAAACATATAATTACGTTTACACTTTAACGTTTACGCTGTATAAAATTCTACAAAGAAATATTTGTTGACACTTTATTTTGTTTTTAATTTAAATTTTTATTGAATTATTTTTTTGATCGATCCCTCCATGTGAGATTTTTTGTTTTATTCGAGTATGACTTGTATGAGCATAGCTACCATTTCAGTTTTTGTCTTGGAAGGGCTTTACATATTTAAATAAAACAGACCCGTTGGACTCTGCCTCCCACACCCCCTGTTAACATATCTTTAAAATATATAACTTTGTGTAATATAATACTGTGGATTCCGCTTAATATGGACACATTGGGACCAGCCCCGTTTGCTCACATTAAGCGATTACCCATATAAATCGAAATTAGTTTAAAAACACAAAAATTTATGATATCAAAAAAGTTTTTATTTTGCACTCGTTTTGTGCAACGCATAATTTTTTGGCCATTTTACGTTGTGAACTGCCTAGAGGAAGCGATTTCACTTAGTCCAAAACAGCGATTTTTTCCTTGGGAGGTGAGTTCTTTTCAAAACATTTAGTGTCACGTTGAAATTCACGTTAAAATTGAAATGTGGACATTTTCGTGTTAGATAAAACGTTTAAGAACACTTCTATGCATTTAGCTAACAAAATCCCATTACCTTATAAATACGACAAAATAAAAATTGCCCACATAAATCGAATCGAGTACGGTACTATGCGGTTTTTTGTAACCTTGTTAACATACATTTGTATTGGGGCAAGACTATTTTGCCCATATTAACCGGTGCCCACATTAGACGGAATCCACTGTATAACATATTGTATTTATGGTATTTTTGACGTCCACTTTCTTACACTTAATATATCGCCATATTCTATATTCTATGTATTTATACACCTATGATCTATTACTAAAATGAAAAATATTTTTATTAAAATAAATAACATTTAGGTTGTTATATGTATATATAATTGCAAATATGTAATACTATTATTATTAAACCTATATTATTATGTTCTGTGGGTGTATCGTATATCCGATATCTACTATATGGAAAACACACGAATAAATCGTTATTTAAACTTTAGAAAATAATTTTTTCACAACGTTTACTACATTATCATTTATCATTATATATATTAGTAATTAGATACTTAATGAGGGATTTAATACTTCAATTAAAATATGCATTTTTGGAGGGGTTTATTTTAATATTGGAGTGACCAAGTCCTATATAATTGATGTTCATACTTTTATACTATTTTTGTCGTTCTAAAAATAAAAATAACCTAATCTTTGTTATTTGGTTTGTGCGTCACCAACTTCGTTGATGGCTGTATAAATTGCTCACTTATATTTAATTAAAGCTTGGATTTTAATAACTTAAGGGGATTGTAAGCCATGATTTTCTGTCTCTGTTTATCACACGCGAAACATAAGAATTTAGATGTTTTATATTTCCAACGTATAAATTGATTTTGAAAACTGATTTAAATAAAATTCGTCGTTAAGTCTACTTTAAAGTGATTTTCCCACAGTTTTGATTCTATCTCTATAAATTTCATGTAATAGAATTAAAATTTGAAATATAAAAATCAACAAAAGTCAATTTTTGGGTATGTTTAGTGCAACTTTTAAAAATGTGAGAAAGTCGATCTAAAGTACGACAAATTAAAATCAGTTTTCAAAATTCTTATCGTATTAATTGATCGTTTGGTATTTTTAGTTGGAAATAGAAAAAATTTAAATTCCCATTTCGCTCGTGTGATAAACAGAGACAGAATATCATCCCCTTTAATTAAAAATGCCATAGATATGTATTTCTAGACTCAATGGCGGACTGGCTCGAGGTGCTAAAGTGCTATCGCACCCCACGGCCATAGAATATCAAATAGAAAAGCTCAACTTATTTTTAGCGTTGAACATGGTTATTTACCTAACATGGTTATTTACCTGAAAAAAATTATACATAAAATTTCTGAAAATTCATCTACTTTCGCAAAACTACTGATCATCAATTTACGTTCTATTATTATTTTTAGTACTAGTATGGTTTCAAGTAAAAATGTTTTATTTATTGAAATGTTATCTTTATCAATTGTGATATACAGATATGCCTTTGACAATGGTGTATTTCCCAATGTCTAGAAAATTTCTTCAATTACCCCCACTCTCAAATTTGGTGACCTTTCTTTAGTAATCAATCAGCGTCCAATCTCAATCTTGTCACATCCAACTAAACTATTTGAATTAATTGTTTATAATAAATTAATAATATTAAAAGGTGATTTATCATATTTTATATTATTGTTATTTATATTATTTATATTATTGTTTATATTTAATTGATGAACAACACGGATTCCGCCGTGGAAAATCAACTATTACTAGTAGTGTTATTTTACAACGTTCATTGCTGAAAGTTTCGAATCAGGTTTTCAGGTCGATACCATCACTACAGATTTCAGAAAAGCTTTTGACATAGTCAATCATAATATTTTAATAAACGAACTAGAAAACTTGGGTGTCGGTAATCTACTTTTATCTTACTTTACCGGAAGGAAACAATTCGTATCCTGACCCTGGGCTCTTCTTCAAAAATATTTGAAACAACCTCTAGCGTTCCCAAGGTGGCCAAATAAGCCCACTACTTTTCTCACTTTTTGTCAACTCTATTTCCACAAGGCTGAACCAAGTAAAACTTTTGTTGTACGCGGATGATTTAAAGTTATATCATAAAATTAGATCACCTACAGATTCCGTCCTACTTCAGCGCGAATTGGACATTTTTACAAGCTGGGTTTCTCATTTAGGTTTATCCTTAAACCTCTCCAAGTGTAACGTTATTTCCTTCTTCAGATCTTTATCTCCAATTTTAACCTCCTCCTCTCTTAATAGCACTGAACTTGAACGAGTTTCCTCCTTTACTGATCTTGGTATTATCCACTCACCTAATCTATGTTTTAGTCATCAGTTCATCACATAAACGCGACGGTTAACAGAGCACTTAGAGTCCTTGGGTATTTATTTAAGTCAGTTGGATGCCTTTGTAACTTATACTACGCCCTTGCCCATTCTCTTCTTGAATATGGATCTGTGGTATAGCACCCGTATTTAGTCAAAGACCAGCTACGTCTCAAACGTGTGCAAAATAAATTTTTAAACTTTATTGCCCTTAAAATGAATATTTAACACAAACCTCATGATTACACCAACAAAAGACAAGTAGTAAATGTCCCTACTCTTGCCTCTCACCAGGATAAAGTAGACCTAGATTTTTTAAACTCAATTATAAATGGTTCTCTAGACGTCCTTGATCTCCTTGCTGTCATTTCTTTCAGAGTCCCTTCTTATTCCTCCATTGTAAACTATGTAAAATTGCCGTTTTGGCGTTTAATAAATAATAATAATAATATAATATACTACTGATTATGGAGTGATTACAATATATTATAGTTTTTGCCTTTGGGGACAATGGGTCCTTACAAAAGCTTCAGCACCCCGGGCCTTTTGATCCTAGTCCGTCACCGTTTCTAGTTAGAATAATGATCCTCTCGAATAGAACTCATGTAGAATTGTATATAACTTATAATATTCTGAATAATTATTTGTTATAATTATCTCATAATTCTCGTTTCTCATAAATTATCCAGCCAATTATTGTAATTTAAAAATAATTAAGTTGTTACTAGTTTTGTTGATCAGTTTTTACATAATCTGTAATTTATAAATGTAACTAATCAGGCGCGGATCCAAAGGGAGGCTAAGGGGCTTTAGCCCCCCTCTTTTGGACGTGTATATACTTATATATTATTACGTATTATAATAATATATTATTTTTCGAGCATCAACGACTGTTCGATGTCGGCAGTCGGCGGATATCATAGATATTGACATGAAAATATGATATCAGTCATCAGATATTCAGATATATCATTATTATCATAATATATGAAATGTCAACAAACATAAAATAGGCATGTTTTTGCGCTTAATCAAATGTTACCCAAACATTAAAAAACACTACAAATTTTTGCAACAATAACAATAACATCAGCAACAGCTGAAAGGTCATTTTCTTCCCTAAAACGACTGAAAAATTACATGAGATTTTCTATGACAGAAGACAGGCTAAATGGGTTAGCAGTACTGCACATACATAAAGAAATACCCATCGATATCGACGATGTCATAAATATATTTTCCCGACAGAAGCAAAGGAAAATGAAAACTGAAGATTGGTCAAAAGACTAATGAACTTTTTTATCTTAATATCTAACTTATTATTTTTTATTATTTTAAAATATATTTTAATTAATATATATATACGTACTAAAATTATATATTTTGTCTTTGTGTGATATAATTTATAGCCCCCCCCCCTATTTCATATTTCTAGATCCGACCCTGTAACTAATAGCGTACTGGCATATATGTCATACCGGATTGTGTTGCCGGAGCAACTGAAATTCGTAAATTCAATGTATTACTAAGATATTTTTAATAACAATAATAAGTTATAACTATAATGTAATTTAAGTTATGTAACGAGTAATTACTTTAGTAATGTCTCATTCCTCATTCATAACCTTATAGGTGGGTGGGTCTAATGTTAAATGTAGAGCAACGCTAAATATTTTAAGGATATACGCCACTGTATGTGACTGATCTATTATTAATAATATTTTTGTGAGTATGTTAATTGATAAGTTTATTATAATATAGGAATTTTTATTTAACCAAACTTTAATTGAAATAGTTTAATCAAATTATTCAAAATTTAAAACAGCTTTGTCACATGCGATTAATTTACATTTCACATAAATATATACTGCCATCTGATAATATGTTGATATCTAATTCAAAACATTAAATTTGAGTAGGTCTCTCTGACATTTGGACGTTTGGAGCCAATGTTGTAATAGTTAAAAACATGATAAAAAAAATCATGGTTAAAAATACATATTTTGTTGAAACGCAATAACATACGAAATACTAATTCTATATATAGTCATTAAGTCATAATACTGTATATTATATCTACTATAAATATAACTATATTACTATAATTATTATATTATAACGACGCGCATTATAATATTATAATCTTTCTTTCATGTGGATTATGATTTACGGATGTTATATTCCTAACTACGAATTAATTATTGTTTTGGTAAATTTATAACTACTGACTACTGATTTATAGACATATTAATTAAGGATAAATATTTAAAAATTCTCTAATATTTTCTTTAAACACTTTTCTAAATTATTTATCTAAAACTGAATACTTATATGACTAATAGAGTCACTCTATAAATATATTGTTGTTGGGTTGTTCAAGCTCGAATTAAAGGGGGAGCACGTCCCTATGACCCTTGTATTTTTAAAGACGCTATAGTCTTCTAGACTCGAAACAAAAATGAAATAATATATGGTAATTAGTAATTACTAATTATTAATTCGTAGTTTTATAATACGTACCCGAAAATTTTTTTTCCGGTTTGAATAATAATTTTATTATTGTATTATCACAAAATAATATTACATATTGTATATATGAAAAATATTATCTGTGATAATAATAATATGATGACCTTACTAGCATAGATTAAATATACTTAATCTATACTTAATATATTTAATCTATGTCACTAGACACTATTACTAGACAAACCTGGCTATCGCCTATCACCTTCCTGCCATCAATTCATCATGTTTCAATAGAAAATAATAAGCAGATAGCTTATTTCTGTGCTAATAATATTTATTTTTGTATATGTTATTATAATTTCTAAGTGTTCCATTGATGGGGTCCATGGCTTTTGTACCATTAATATCTCTAATACCACTCGTACTTAGATTTGGTGGTCTAGTTGTAAAAGAGTGATGTATTTTAATTTTTATATAATATAATGTAGATACCTAAGTTACGATTCCAATTTTCTTTCTAGTCTGTAAGGTGGTGCGTCAGAAATATCTCAAATATCCGAATATGATTGGTGGACATAATTTGAATCGGTTGGTTTGTATTTGATGCAATTCTCATATGAAAATGTTTATAATACAGTCTTGCAGATTCGTTAACTATTTTCATTTGTAGTTAATTGTGTAGGGTTTGGTTTGTAATATACAAAGGGCTAAGAGTTATAATTTGGAGGGACTGAATGTTTTAGTGGTTTAGAAATATCTGTTAATATAAGATAAAACAACTAAATGTATTACCTATTCTTGAATGAATAATAAAATATATTGTACAAAATTGCTTAAAAATTTGCATGCAGTCCTCAATTAGAAAATCAATATAGATCAAATGATTATGTATTTCTCTCTTTGTGATCATTTACACCTGTAGATTTACCATTTACAATTAAAAATCATAATATAAATCAATCATTTGTCATTTGGTAATTACATTTTACTGACAATATGTTTAATTTCAGAGAGACCCAGCAGTGGAAGGTATAGAATGTGAAGTAGAAGTAGATATCGATGATCTCTTAGACATGGATGATGATCATCAACGAACTTTATTTCTTCAAGTAATTCAATATTTTATGACAATTACCTGCAATATAATAACTGATTATTGTAAAACATATTTATTTACAGAAATTACTATCGTCAGCCAAATCTAAGGAAAATATCAAAGTATGTAAAATAATATGTATTAAATATTTATAATATACTTCCTTAAGTATAATTATATTGTATTTAGTATATTTTCAACTCTTATTTTTATATAGAAATTTAAAGCACTAAAATTATTTTTAGGATATTGATTCTAATTTAATATTATCTCCTTATGAAGAATCTTTGTGGATTTTTTTTTGATATTAGATATTTATTTATATTTTAGGCGTGCGTTGAGTGCAGGTTAGATGCTGTACGCACATTAATACCCTAGCACATTCTTCTTTAATAGATAATTTTTTTTTAATTACATATTATTTATACAGTGGCGTACTCAGGGGGGGATTTGGGACTAAAGCCCTCCCCCCCCAAAATGTATTTTTCACTAAATTATTCATTATTATAACATATTTTCACAAATATAGTACTACAATTATGATTGATTAAACATATAATAATAATAGTAAAATAATTACCATTTATAATTTGTGGTAATTATTTACTTGTGTGTAAAGGAAATAGGAAAATGTTTAAGTCCCCTCAAACAAAAATCCTGGGTGCACACCTGTATTTATGTGTATATATACATATATATATATATATATATATACAATTACTTCAATAATTAATAATTAGTAATTCATATAATCATCACCATTTTATATAATATACTATCACTCCTAACTATATTTTATTTTGATTTGGTTGTTTTATAGATAGATTTATTTTTAATAAAGTGGTTTAATGAAACTTCCTGATTAAATATTATGAGCAATACTATATAATATAACATATAAATAATAAATTAACAGTATTCACAGATTATGTATTATTTAAGTATTGAAGTATCACTTTAAATGCAGGTGTTAGACACAGTTGTCAGTTTTTATTATACATTGACATAATTTAACCAATCAACAGATTTTGAATAATATTACATTTTTCTCTTAAAATAATATTTATAACAATTATGAAATTCTTTGTTTAAGGAATTTATTGAGAGATTACTTGAGAAGATTAAGACATTGTAGACATTGTTAGTTGTAATACAACTACAATGACCTGTCCGTCCCCTGCGCACTAGCTGTTAACTGCCAAGCAAGAAATGTCAAATCTTGCCAAGATTAGTATTGCATGCATTTGGAACAATACATTTATACTAGACAATTATAATTAAAAGTACCGTCCAAATTTAAAATAAATTTGAATATTGTATCCTAAAAAGTAACTTATATTTTATTATATATTTGCTTTATTTAAACAGATTTTTTTAGTATTTTGATTCAATCAGTTAAATGAGTGTACTATGTATTAATTTTGATCAACATGTTCAATGTGTACAAGTAATGGTAGGGCTATTAAGATAAATATCCAAATATTTTTAACTGTGTGAATATGACATTATCTATACCTAAAATAACTTAAATAAATATTAAATTAGACTTGGCTAAAATTTTGTTTATAAATTTATGTATAATTTATGTTTTTACACATATACAAATAATATTGTATACCTACAAGTTTAAATTTGATTTCCAACTATGCATATGTATGTATGTATGTAATCATAATATATCTATACATACATTAGCTCATGGTTATGCAATTTTTAAAGTTTATATGGTTTAATTTAATTTTATAATATGCTTTCACTCTCTCTCAGTTCTTAAGACTGATCTTTTTGTTAAATAATAAAAATTATGGATATACTATATTTATTATTTCTATTAAATTGGCACATTTTCATTTAATAGGCAACTTTATAATTAATAGTTTATTTTATTACCTGTTTGATTATAATATATTTACTAATTTAATTTGAAAAACATCTTAAATAAAAATATAATATTATTCTATAAATTAATAAATAATGATTAATATTTAAAAAAATATGTCATTTATCCGACTTTTAGCAGTGCTGACCAGTGATTAACAGTAACACTGAGTGACTGAAGCATACCATTTCATCCCACCTTGCCACTTACAACTTAATGTTAACCCATGCACTGATAGTTTGTTGTAATGCACACTAAAATTTGAACATACCCACTCAAATTTGGGCTTATCACCTACTGAATTATTATTAAATGTGAAAGTGCAGTATATAAAGCTCCCATACATACTCCATTATTTTAAAAATTTATTATACAAATACCCAATTTCAACTACTTACCTAATACTACTTCAGAATAGTTTAGTAGTTACCATATAAATTGCCTCTGCTGCTTTTTTCCCTTTAACTTTCTTGTGTGCTAAATTTGTTCTTGTAAGGTATGTTGGGATCTTAATTAATAATTCAGTTGTACACAATACATTGTTGTAACAGAGTACCTCTAAAATAATGTGTTCTGTTGATTCTTATTTTATTTTTTTTTAATTTTATTTTTTAATATAAGAAACTATTATATTATAAAATACTAATATAATAAGTATTCAACAATTAAAAAAACTAAATTACAAAAGCTTTAAGTTAAATTTTTGTTATTTCATCGTGATTTTTTATTTTATTTTTATTTATATTAAAATTTTCTTGTACAAATAGTTGTAAATTATTTAAAGTTTTATTTGTTATTAATTTTAAATTTATAATATGTATTTATATTAGTTTGGCTTTTATGAAAATATATAATAGTTTGCATAAATATTTATTTATTTGTTCTATATACTTAAGCAAGCAAGGTGTTAAATATTTCTGATTTCTATATATCTACAGATATTTAGAAAGAACTACCAATTCTACATATTAAATTGAATATTGAAGTTTTTCTTATGATTGTTTACTCTATTTTAAATTTACAGTGGAACCTCGATAATTCGAAGGAAGGCCTTACAATATATGATATGTGTGCTAAATTTTCTCGCTCACTCAAATTTCTCGAAATATTTTTAGTCAAATTTTGGCTTATAACTCGAATTTATATAATAATAAACATATTATATGTATATATTAAATGTGAAATGTACTTATGTATTAATATATAACACGTACATACCTTGATAACTCGAAGGTCAAATAACCAACTGTATTATTATAAATAACAATTATTGTAATCGTCTTTACCTAATACTTAAAAGGTACAGTTGTAAATTAAACGATATAATACGATATAATGTCGATAAATTACATCTATTTACTACATTTATTGTATTTATTATTGGTAAAACTATACGTCGATTGAACTACGAAATGTATACGTTGATATTTAATATAATGCTGTCACAGAAAATGTTCAGTTTATCTTGTGATATTGTGAAGTCAAGATGGAAAAACGTTTAAAGTCTCTAACTGTCTGTGATAAAATAAATATTATTGACAAAGTCAAAAAAGGAGTAAAACGCTAAAAAGATATCGCGATTGAATTCAGTATTCTTGCTAGTGCCTTATCGACTATATTGAAGGATAAAGACAAAATTATAAAATAGAGGTTTTCCGTAAGTTGAATTTTCGATAACTCGAGTTGAGGTTCCACTGTATTTTTAAAACTAATGAATACTAATAATTATACCACTCAATTATCATATTTATTGTTATATTAAGTTAACTTTGAAGACCAGCAAATCAAATGAATCATTATCATCATCAATTACTGTTATGTTAAAAATTAATCTGTACAATCACATTGGCTAAGCAGTGTTGTGTTCAATATGTGGTGCGCTTGTCCTGAGTCAGTTTCAGTCCTGACTATACTTTCTTAAATACATATTTTACGAAAAATAAATGAATCTTGAAATATTAATTTATTATAATTTATTTTGATTAGTTAACCATACATAATAGTTTCAAAAATGAACAATAAATAAAAATATATAAATATTACAATATTCAACCAATACAAAAATATTTTAATTTTTAACTGTTAAAACTATAATTTGTATGGGATATGATTATAAATAAAAATAATTACTAAACTAACAACAATAGCAATGGTTAGTAATAAAAAGATTAAAAAAATATTTATATATAAGAATATATTTTTTTTTTGTTAATTAAAATACTGGTAATATGGAATGAATAATTGAAATTTTTAAGTTTCATAAAAAATCAAATGAATTAACCAGACATAACCATATTTATAAACTCTTCATAAGGAACATTTCCTTGAGAATCTTCTTGTCCAGCTAACAATTGTTCGACTTCATCATCAGTCAATTTTTCACCTAATAATGGATTGGAATAAAAGTATCAAATTAAAAACATAATAATGTTTCATGCATAACCATTTTTAAATAATAAAGAAAATTAAATACCTAAGCTGGTAAGAAGATGTCTTAGTTCAGCAGATGAAATATAACCATTACCATCTTTATCAAAATGACGTAAACCTTCATTAAAATCTTCAGCAGTGTTGGATGACCTATTTTTAGATATAGCTTGATAAATTGGTAGAAAAACCTCAAACGTTATTCTTTCATCTATTAAAATAAAATATATAATTTAATTAAACATAATATTTTCAGTAAAAAAAATTCCAAAAACTTTAGTTAATACAAGTACCTATTAAGTTTTTTTTTTTTTATTTATGCCTTAAATTAAGAAGTAGTACTACCTTTAATATAGTATCTAACAATTAAATAAAAATAAGACATTGAAAAAAACTTCAGACAAGATCATACTATACATATTTCACCAAAAGAAATAAAAATTATTATGTACACATCTAATTCTTTAGAAATTATAATTATTATATTAAACAAGATTGAGTATATTTATTTTACAATTTATAATGTATTAATTACCAACAAATAATATTATAAATTAAGTTTTCAATTGACGGAAACTTAAGTTTGTACCTGCTTTATGTTGTTGAGTGAACTTATTTACATCAGATTCTGTTGGATTTTGTCCCAATGCCCGTAAGGCATTGCCAATTTGGGATATATGTATTTTATTATCCCCTCGAATGTCAAAAAGTTGGAAAGCTTCTTGCATTTCTAAAAAATAGATAAATTATTTTAAATAGTATAAAATTAATGTTTTTTAATTGTTACCATCCATAGATGTGATCACTTTAACAGTATCATAGTTATAAGAATACATTTTGACAAAAAAAAATTTAACAAGTTGTACTCTGTAGAAATCTGTGATGTTTGTTATAACTACATGAAATGACAAGAGTCACTTTTTTTTAACCTTGTCACAATTTCTTTTACTTATTAGGACAGGTTTCACATTAGAACCAAATAAGGTAATGAAACTGTAACCAACAGTCAACACCATAGTCATTCTACAAGCTGCATTCATTCATGATTCAATAATATACAATATTTACTCACCAGACAGATGTTCATCAGAATAAGATGCCTGTAACAAAATAAATAAATTGAATTAATTAAAATATAAAACAAATTAACATAGAATCAAACTTAATTTTTCATAATATGAAATCAGAAATATTAATTTGAAATATTAAACATGCACATACCGTTTTGCTCATGATTAAAACTTGTTTAAGGATCGATTGTTTTCAAAATTAAACTTCAAGAACAAATTCACTATCGAAGAACGAGAATACGAGATGCTTAATAACTTAAGATGAATCAACAGGCAATAATGAGTAAATACTATAATATGTAATGTACATTAGATTAGATAGAATGTTGGGGAAAAATGGGAAATTTTGTAAAATAACAGTGACATTAGTCAGTTACAATGATAACACGTATACAATAAAGGAACTGAAGAAACAGTTTATCCATTTGTGCAATAATCTCAGTTTACCATAACCACATCACCTGGTATGTAAATAATAAATATTAATATTACAATATATATTCGGAAATTTCAAATTATCGCAGAGGCACAGAATTAAGAATAGATTTAACATAATTATTTATTTACATAAACTTATTAAAAATTAATAAATTAGTACACAATGAATTTTTGAAGTTGTAGCATGGTGCATGGAACCAATATGTTCTTGCTCTATTTCTACAGTTGTTGACGTGCCCAGCAAACAATTCAAAAATATATATCATATGTACTAATTCCTAATTAGAAAACATGAACATTAATTAAAAATAATAATCAAACCATGTATATTTAATCCATGAACATTAGAATACTTTAATGATTTAATCAATACTATTACTACAAGGTTTACATACACACCAAATAGGATTTATTTTAATATGGGCACTGAGCAGTGCATTGTTGACTTGTGGTTTGATTTATTTTTTATATTAAACTACAGTAATCAGTGGAATCACTTCAATAGTTCAATACATTGTACTACAAATTCAAATTATATAATTTTAAATTTATATTTATGTAGCAGTGTACAAAAGTCGATATTGTTATTATTATTTAATAGTAAATTATATTATGTTTATAAATTACTTAAATTTAATTATATCTCATCCATATTAAATATGAATTTTAAGGAACAATAATACTCACTGTGCAATTGAATACATGTACGCATATATAATCCAGTTTAAATTCAAGTTAAAGTAAGAACAAAATAATGTTTCAGACTATGAATAGTACAAAAACACATTTATGTATTTCTTGAGAATATTTAAAGTTTATAACAATAACAAAATTTAAAAAATGTTTTAACATGATCTATTTAAATATATAGTATATAGTTATATAATATACATTGTCTCTGAAAAGCTTATTTTATTGGTTGAAAACTTAGGAATATAGAAACATTAGTTCAAATTATATTGATGACAAATAATTAAGGTACCTACGGTTTTTCTAAGCTGTAAGAAATTAAACGAGTTTGTCATTGTAATTTATATTATAGAAATATCTAATACCTGCATTTTAAATTTTTTTTGTTATAATGATCAAACTGTTCTAACTGTATCACAGAATAACTATTCTGTGCCTATATAATATATATTTAAGACAGAATGTACTTAGGGTTAGTTAGAATCATTTTCGGTGCATTAATGCATTTTTTTAGTGCATATAAATTTACCTAAATATAAACCCATGGCTTTAGACTCAAAGGTACAGACAGAATATGGCTACTTGAAGGAGACAGTAGTGAATTTTTACATTATTAACTCTTTACTAGGTATACCTATTGTTGTATTATTAATAACTAAATATTAATTATTTAGGGTATTTTAAATATTGTGGATTAACAAGAATAAATAACAACATATTTCAGTTTCAACAATTGAAATAAGTATCCTTACCCATTACCTAGTATGTGCATTGTAGATAGAAGACATTAAACTCACTCAGATAACAAAAATTTCATACCAATAATTTATCTTATATTTGTATAGCCTATCTAAATTTAAAGAGTACCACAAAAAAATAAAAATAGGTATTTATCTCATTTCAAAATTTTGAATAATGAAATACTTCTAAATTATGGAAAATTTACCAATATTAAAATTATAACATTTTGTCACAATTTATGGCTCAGATTGGGACATAATTATCAAAATTGTACCTGGTTTATTTTTTAATATTTTCCTTATATGAAGCTATCTTAACAAAAATATTTACAAAACAGTTACTTCCATCATTAACTTTATGATTTGGATTATAATTCATAAAAATACACAGCTTTTCATAATTGTCTTTATTAAACTACAATCTAACTTTGATAATTGATGTATAACATAATTAAAAATGTATTAAACATGTACTAGGTAATCAAACAAAAACTTAAAATTAATTATAAATATTGTTAAAAATAAATTATAAAAATATGATAATTAAGAAAAAAACAAAATGTTGTTAAGTGTATTAAGTTATTGATACTTTTTTAATTTTAAATCCATAGTATAAGTATATAGTTATAAATAATAAAGAATACAGTTAATTACTTAATACTGCTAGTAAAAAGTTTGAAAAAAAATTTGTACACCTAATATTAATAATTTTCTAGAATCTTATACATATAAATGCCTTAGAAAATTTTTTTTAAAATAAATCAGTACAATAAATCTTAAAAAGGTTAAGAAAAAAACACAATTTTTTTTTTATTTATACAGATGTGAAGTGATAAAATAAGTAACTATGATGAATACAGTTTTATTAATAAATAGTTTACAGATTCAATTATTTAAATGTTTAAAAAAATGTTGAAATAAATTAATACCCTATAATGTGACAATTCAGTATAAAACTTGTTTATATTAATAAATACAACAATTTTACATCATAAATATTAGTTTAGCTACAAATAAATAGAATTTTTTAATGTAATCTAAAGAAGATCACGTTAAAATAAATGTTCTATTAATAATAGTTGTTTGATTCTAGTCTAATATAAGTGTAGATTTAAAATAACTTATATTGAATAATTTTAAAATAAAATATTACTGTTTTTAGTCAAAATAATTAATATGTTAAAATCTGTTATAGAAAGGATAATTTAATACATAAGTCTTGTTATTTAAAGTATAATCATTAGTGCAATTCTTCAACAACTTCACAATTTCGGCATAACCATTCTTTGATGCGAATTGTGATAATGTAATACCTGCCTCACTAATGTGTTTCAAATTTGATCCTTTTTCTATCAGTAAACGAACCAATTCTATATCATTTTTACTTATTGCATAGTATAATGCTGTATTTCCCTCTCCATCAATAAGATCATCCCATGTTTTAACATATTTTAGTAAATATCGGGCAATGTCACAATACCCTATATGTATAGTATATCCTACCAAACTTGACAAGGCCGAGGTTGGTGGTTGAACATGATCAGCAAATAACTTAAATACTTCTAGAGATCCAGAAAAACTTATGATTTTATACCAAAACACTTCACTTTTAAACAATGATTCATTAGTTCTGTCAATCAAAATTTTTATTATATAAATATTTCCAGATCGCAAAGCCACTTGATACATATCAGTATCAACATTAAATTTATACTTGTTCAATAAAAACTTTACTAGCTCTTCATTAGCACTTAAAATAGCATTGTGAAGTGGCAACATATTATTCTTATTCCGGCAATCCATATTTGATCCATTTGAACATAATAATTTAACAACATCAATAGCACCACGTAAACAAGCAAGATGTATAGGTAAATCATTGTCTTTATTTGGAATATTTAGATCAGCTCCATTTTTTAATAGAATATCAACCATTTCTTCATTTCCATTACAAGATGCATAATGTAATGGAGTATTACATTGCATAGTGATAGCATTGACATCAACATAGCATTTTAATAGTTCCACTACAACTAAATAACGATCATGTTTAGCTGCAAAATGTAGAGGTGTCACTTTGCTATTTGTTTTTTTATTTGGTCTAGAACCAGCAACTAATAATATTTTCACGATTTCCCAATGACCTTGATATGCAGCATAATGTAAAGCAGTAAGCCCATTTTCATCAGCTTTATGAATATCTGCTTTCATTTCAACTAGTAATTTAACAGCATTGGTACTTCCAGAAATAACTGCATGATGTAAAGGTGTCATACCTTCACAAGTAATACCATTTTGGTCACAACCTATTTCAACCAATTTCTTAAGTAATTCAATGGAACCTTTAAATAAAGCAGCATAATGTAAAGCATTCCATTTTTTTACATCTGTATGTAAAGGGCAAATACCATTTTCAGCTAATATCCAACTTTGTTCTTTTTTATTGTGATGAATGGCCAACATCAATGGATTTAAACAATCTACTGTAAAAGTCTTATTTACATTCGCACCATGGTCAATCAAAGTTTTCAAAATTATTGGAGTTGAAATTAATGAAGCATAAATCAATGGTGTCCCAACACAACTTGATGTTGCTTCTAAATCAATATCAGAATGCTCACATAAATATTTAACAATGCTTAAATTGTCTGCTCTAATGGCCATATGAAGTCCTGTGAAGCCAGTACTTGTAAAAGCATTGACATTGAAGGGATTAAGTTTCAATAAAAATTGTATTAAATGAAGATTGCCCATCTCAATAGCTAAGTGCAAAGGTGTATAATCTTTTTGCAATTTACTCACTTTATTATACAAAGACATAAAGTTGTCTACAGTTCTCGTTGTGCAAACATCTTTATTGTAACCAATCTGAAACATAGAATCTAATACTGGTAATTTCTTTTCATTAAAACGTTTTTGAGAAAGTTTAAAATTGTTGGGTTTGGTCTTGTTATTTGAATTTGGCAATGCTATTTCTAAACATTCATATTTGAATAAAGGCATATTTACCTAAACAAAAAAAAAAAAACGGTACAAAGATAAATAAGATGTTTGTATTGTATACATATTATAATTTTGTTCAGGTTTAGAATTATACAACAATATTTATATTTATGACTTTCATAGACGATAAGAAGTCATTTCTTTTTGTATTACCAAAGTTTTATAACAAGTAAACTAGATTAACTAGAATAGGAACAAATATACAGAGTTGTTAAACAAATTCAAATGCAAACAATTACATATAGAGTTATATATTATATATTTTTATTTTAAAAATACTAAACTTCATAAATAACCTCCTACGAAGAATGTAACTCAATAGTTTCATTTTTGACTTAGAAAAAACATACATAGGATCAGCCACTCAGGGTCATGACCCTTTACACTTCTACTTTCTCACACAGCAAGAGCCACATATTTCAAAAAGGACGTTCTCAGAATTATAATGCATATCGAGGAGCCTACATGTTTTTCTAAACTGGAAAATGAACAAATAAGCTATAGGTATTCATTTTTTGTAGGAGGGTTATTATAATAAAATACATATATTAATAATAAATTCTTTATTATAAATTATATTCATTAAAGGGATTGTAATCCATGATTTTCTGTCTGTCTATCATATGCACAATATAAAAATTTAAACGTTTTCTATTTCGAACTTACCGATTCGATTAATTAATTAATACGACAAGAATTTTGAAAACTGATTTGGATTCCTCTTTAAGTTTACTTTAAATTGACTTTCCCACTGGTTTTTAAATTTTGCACTTGACATTCCCAAAAATTAACTTTAGTTGATTTTTATGTTTTCAATTTGTTTAATTCTATTTTGTGAAATTTTAGGGGACAAAATGAAAAAAGTGGGAAAGTTGATCTAAAGTAGACTTAATGACGAATTTAAATCAGTTTTCAAAATTCTTATCGCATTAAATGATTACCATCCCCTTAAGTAAATTCCTCGATGGTTTCTAACATAGTTTAAAGTATTAGTAGTATTAGGTTTTTTATAAAGAGTTTAGAAAATGCATTATGTAACTGGTATTGATTTAGTGTTCACCTACTGTGTAATATAAATTATAAACAAGTTAATATTGAAAAACCTAAACTTTCTTTACTAAATATATATTTTTTAATGCCGTTAATATTTTAATTTTAGGTAGGTACTGTGAATAATAACAAGTTAGAATAATAATAAGTTAGAAATTAGAACCTATATATAAGTTGAACTGTTTTAATGCAGTTTATAAATATTATTAGGTACATTCAATCATATTAAATGTAAGTATCATATAGATGAAATTAATGTATTTGAATTGGTATTATTCAAATTAGTTAGGTATTATTATTGAATGATATGATTATGTACTTAATACTTAATATTCTAGTTCTCCAATGCAATACTTAATATTGCATTGGGGAACTAGAATATTTATAATTTTATTAACTATTAACCATTGATAATAAAAACATTCTTCACTCAAAATTCTCTATGATTAATGATTATAGTTATTTTCTGTTACAGTCAGTTTTAACCCCATTATTTACTACTTATGAAACTTCTTAATACAATTTTTTTCTATTTAAACTAACAATAAGTAAAGAGCCAATTACTTCATGATTAAAATTCTTACTCAAATAAAAATGTCTAGAACCGTGTATTATAATTTTTTAAAATACCAACCTATATAAGAAATATATCAATTCAAGACATATCAAAAAAGCTACCTATTTAAATATTTAAAAGTAGTAGGTAATTACGCAGTATAAAATTATTTAATCGTGTAGGACCTATATGGAGTTTGATCTAGACTATTCTACAAAATTGGAATCGTTAGATAAAACTAACAAAAATACAAGCACTAAAAAAAACTAAAGCAAGAGAAACATTAATTAGCTTAATTCAAACACAACTACTAGGTAGTCTATACTCTACAAATTACAAAACTTAAAAATATATCAGTTTAATTAAAAGTACACTTACCTTAGTTAAAATTAGCACAATTTAGCACAGTTAAAATTATAAATATTCTTAAAATTTTGAGTACTACTAGAAGGATTAAATGTATTATGTAATTAATATTTTTGTCAGAACATAGTATTCTACTATGCGTATATAAAAACGTACTCCAAAATCCAAATATTGGCAGTTAGGACCACTTACTGGTCACTGCCGTCGTCGAGTTCCGTTTACGTGGTATATTTGTAATAACACTAATAACAGTAACGAAAGTAATAATACCGATAAAACAAATAAATGAAACATTATCATGGTCGAACATTTTATTATAAGCATTTTGGGAATTTCCATATTTCACTCCACCCGTGTGATATTATCAACCAACGGGTAAAGTCTTTGGTATAAAGATGTGGGAAGTATAGTCGTATGGGAAATAAATAATAGACCATGGTGGCATGGTGTAATAGTGTACACATTACACAGTACGTCGGTATACGTATTTTACATAGTAGTTTACACAATTTACGAACCTACAACAATAATATCTTTATTATACTATAATACTATATGTAGACTATAAAAATAATGTAAAAATAGATAGTTCAGGTGATTGATATACTTTGAGTAAAATACTGAATATAAGACGTGTAGAGGGTGTAGTTACCTATTATAATCTATTATATATTATTACTCTATGATTATAACATTTATAACACTATATTACTGATGATATAGTAGCCAGTGGTCCAAGGGTCAGTGGCATTCAGTGCCCACCAGCCACAGCCCGGACAGCCCATAGGACTCGCTCAGCATTTTAGCAACTTAATATATCCGAGTCTAGGACTAAATAAATTGAATGAAACAATTATTAATCATTCTCATTGTTATTATTTATAGTTAATAAATATTTTGCAATATAAATATTACATTATAATATAATTACACATTTTTATGTAAACATGCACCATAATCAGTGCTCGAATTGGGGGGAACGCAGGCGAAAGGAGTTCGGCGCTTTCATTTTTTCATAGATTATAGCGTTCCCCTTCATTTGAATAAGGGTTACTATAAAATTTATCTGGAATGGAACGGTGTTTTCTAAACTAAAACCAGCGTCCGTTCTCAATTTTTGTTCCAATTCGAGCACTGACCATAATCCACACATATATCAGACGTTTTATTACACAAATCAGCAAATGTCAACTAATGTCTGAACACTGAACAGTATGAACTCTAATTTGTCTAAGGAGTGTGACTGAATCATGATTCAAGGATCGTAAGTTCATACACTAAAAAATGCCCAAATAATAATGTCCTTATGCACTTGAATGTTCATAAAGAATATCATAAACAAATTTTGATATAACATAAGATATACATCTATTCAGTAGGTACCTATTCATATATTTAAGAGTTATATTTTATTTCTGACTGTAACATTGTAACAGTTTTATAAAATATAATTTATTAATTATTTCATTGTTACAGTTATTTGCATTGTCTTACATAGGTACATTTTAAATAAAGACAATTTTTAAATTATTGTACTTTTGTAATTTTACATAAAATTAAGGCTTTTTCAGAGTATTTCCATTAAAAAAAAAGAACCGGATGGGCCTCGCTTTGCTGTATAGTTGGGGGTAAAGTGCACCTCGTTTATAGGATAGGTCATTATTACAATGAATTTGTTAAATTTGAATGCAATGATAGGTATCATTGTATACGAAAATCGATTCTGAACAGAGTTAATATGTTTGTATAAAATGGGAATATAATAATACCTATAATATTTTATTTATAAATTGAAATATAATGTGATAGTATGCAATTTCGTAAAAATTTAAATTTCAAAGTCATAAAATTTTTTCTTTTACTCCGGTAGAAATTTTTTTATATATTTTTGAAGATTAACTTATGGACAACCTAGTGTTAAAATTTTGAACCTTAAGTATAAACAGAAAAATTTTTTTAAATTTTCAACTACAAAATAACTTGCAAATCATCACGATTTTAACATATTTTATAAGTTTTACAAATTTGAAATTTATGGAGTTATAAAAAAAAAACTGAGTAAAATGATCTACAATATTTTCTAGTTACGATAAATATAACTTATAATAAACATTGTGTTAAATTTTTAAGAGTTTTCAGACAGCCAAATAAATTTTATAGATACTTCAAAAAAAAAAAACTTACAAAAATCGAAAATTTAAATTGTTTATAAATAAGTCAAAATATGTCAAAATACTTTGAAAACTTAACCATGTATAGAAAACGCCAATATAAAGATTTGGTGAAAATTTCAAGTTGTTACGGTTTTTCGTTTTTGAGTTAGAGCATTTTAAAAAAATGTAGTTTGTAAAAACGTGATTTTGCATAAAATTTCCCGTTTTTTTCGTAATTTTTTATCGTTTTCTTCGATTTTTTCAAAAAGTATTGAAAAAGTTGGATTTTTGACTTGCCCAAATACCATTTACATTCACTTTCCTCTCAGAAAAGTTGTTGTTCATGCAAATCGAAGCATTTTTACTGCCAAAATAGGTGTCGTCAGATACAAAAAAAAACACACATCATTGTAAAATCAATAGATTCCATCACTATCACTCCATTCAGAATCTAAAAGCACCATTTCTACATCCCCTATGCACACACCATCAGCCCTTGTATTATTCTCAATCATATTCACAATCATTTCTTTTTTGGCCTTCCTCTTCCTCTTTTTTATTTAACGTTCATTTTCATAACCACTTTTACTAATTTTAAATTCTGAACGGAGTGATGGAATCTATTGATTTTACAATGATGTGTGGTTTTTTTTTTTGTGTCTGACGACAACTTTTTTTGCAGTAAAAATGCTTCGATTTGCTTGAACAACAACTTTTCTGAAAGGAAAGTGAATGTAGATGGTACTTAGGCGTGTCAAAAATCCAACTTTTTTAATACTGTTTGCAAAAATCGAAAAAAAACGTTAAAAAAAATACGAAAAACCGGGGAAATTTTATGCAAAATCACGTTTTTACAAACTACATTTTTTTAAAATGCTCTAACTCAAAAACGAAAAGCTACATTAACTTGAAATTTTCACCAAATCTTTATATTGGTGTTCTATATATATGGTTAAGTTTTCAAAGTATTTTGACTTATTTATAGACAATTTAAATTTTCGATTTTTGTAAGTTTTTTTTTTAAATATCTATAAAATTTTTTTGGCTGTCCGAAAACTCTTGAAAATGTATTAAGGATTAAATATAAGTTACACTAATTGTAACAAAAAAATATCGGAGATGGTTTCACTCATATTTGTTTTATAAGTCCATAATGTTCAAAGTTGTATAAAATATGTTAAGATCGCGATAATTTGCAAGTTATTTTGTAGTTGAAAATTCATAAAATTTTTTCTGTTTATACTTGAGATTCCAAATTTTAACGCTAGGTTGTTCATGAGCTAATCTTCAAAAATATATAAAAAATGTCTACCGGACTTAAAAGAAAAAATTTTATGACTTTTTGAAATTTAAATTTTTACGAAATTGCATTATAATTCAATTTAAATATAAAATACTATATTATTATATACACATTTTAGACAAACATATTAACTCCGTTCAGAATCGTTATTTGTATACTATGATATCTATCATTGCATTCAAATTTAACAAATCCATTGTAATAATGACCTATTCTAGTTATAAACGAGGTATACTCCACCCCCATCTGTACAGCAAAGCGAGGCCCACCCGTTCTTTTTATTCTTTCACCTCATCCCATGCTCAAACCATCTCAGTTTATTTTCTTTCATTTTGTCCACTATCAACATTACTCCAATATTACTTAACACAGATTTGTTCCTCATTCTATCTTCTCTCGTTATACCACTTATCCATTTAAGTATTCTCATTTCCGCAACACTTAAACTCTGGTTTATTCTTCTATCCATATAGCATAGTTGGCCTCACTATACTCCTGTAAAATTTATCTTTCAGCTTCATTGGAATTCTCTTATCACATAAAATACCCAACGCTTTTTCCATTTTATCCAACCGCACTAAAATTCAATGTTCATGCCAAAGCCCCCGTACAAACTACAAATGATCCTAAATATTTAAAGCTCTGAACTTTCATTTATTACATATTCACATCATTGCTTATTGTCATTGCTCTCCTCTTAGTCCTTTTTCAAATTCATACTCTGTTTTATTTAAACTAATACTTTTTCTAGCTCTTTGTTGGGAATATATTATTATATAATAAATTGTTAAAACATAAGTAATGGATTTATTAAATTTGAATGCATTGGTAGGTATCATTGTATACGAATAACGATTCTGAACGGAGATGATATGTTGTTCTAGAGTAGGTATATTAAATTATAGTATTTTAAATTTAAATTGAAATAAAATATAAAAGTATGCAATTTCGTAAAGATTTAAATTTCAAACGGTCATACAATTTTTTCTTAAAGTCCGGTTGAAATTTTTTTATAGTTTTTTGAAGAATAACTTATGAATAAATTTATATACTTATGGATAACCCAGTGTTAAAATTTTAAACCTTAAGTATAAATAAAAAAAGTCGTATGAATTTATAACTATATAATAACATGCAAATTATCGCAATTTTGACATATTTTATACCAATTTGGAATTTATGGGATTATAAAAAAATGTGTGTGGAACGATTTTTAATTTATTTTAGTTACGATAGTTATAACTTATAGTTAACTTTGTATTACATTTTCAAGAATTTTTGGGCAACCAATTTTTTTCTATCGATATTTCAAAAAAAAAAAAACTTAGAAAAATCGAAAATTTAAATTGTTTATAAATAGGTTAAACAATCTCAAAATATTTTGAAAACTTAACCATCTTAACCATGTATAAAAAACCCTAGTATAAATATTTGGTGAAAATTTCAAGTGTTTGTGTTTTTTGGTTTTTAAGTTAGAGCAAGGTGGTGTTGTAATGTTTATTAAAAATTCGATTCATTTCCAACCACCTACCAATTACATTTTTGATCATATATAATCATGTGCTATAATAATCAAATTAAATAAAATACCCTTTACTGTAGGCGCTTTTTATTCCCCTCCATGTCACAATATCTCAAATGCTATGCGTTGCAGATTACTTCAATACAATTAAAAACAATTTTATCATAGGTGTTGACTTTAATACTAAACACAATGCTTGGGGCTGTCGCTCAAACAACCCCCGTGGCATTGTCTTATCCAATTTTGTCAACGCAAATAATGTTAACGTACTAGCTCTGCCACTTGCCAGGTTCTACCTACTGACCATCCTCCCCTGAAAAAGACCTCTATATCCTAGATATATTTATCACAAATATTCCTAGCAATCTACACTTCCTAACTAATAATATTTTAGATCTAAACTCTGATCACTCGTCTGTTAAACTCCATGTGTCCACCACGACTTTAGCACGAACATAAATGCCTAAACTCTTTTCCCCCTTAACTGACCATCTTAAATTTCAAAATATCCTTAATCTATATTCTTAATAATTACCCAATGTTATCTGAACAAATGCGCTGCTTAATAGTAGAAAAAAGAAGAGGTAGAGCTAAATATCAAACCACTAGGCTCCCATCTCATAAAACAGCCTATAATAAACTTGACAATTCTCTAAAAATGGCATTGGCAAAACATAAATCATACGAGTTAGAACAAAAATTACACTCTCTAGATGTAAATGATGGGAATCTATGGCGTGAAACCAAGTGATTACTTAAATGTAGAACTTCCTCACCTTCACTGCGAAATACTAACAACTTGTTTGCCGTTTCGGATGCTGAAAAAGCAAAAGTATTTCAAACTCATCTTTTCAAAACGTTTTATCCCCACGAGGACATTATTATCCCACCAACATGTCATAGATATCAACAATTACTTAGAGTCTTCTTTACCAAATGCTAGCCCAGAAAAAATACTTTACACCTAAGGAAGTAAAAAATATGATCTCAAAATATTCACTTAAAAATCCCTAGAGTTTGATCTAATAATGGCCAATGTTGCTAAATGTCTACCAAACAAAGCCTTTATATTCTTTATTTATATCTTCAACGCTATCCTGAGACTCTCATATTTCCTCTAACTATTGAATTTCTCACAAATAATAATGTTTGCTTAGCCGGAGAAACCTCCTGACCTCCCAAGATCTTATAGATCAATAAGTCTATTGCCGTACTTTTAAAAAATTTTCGAAAGACTCATACTCAAACGTATTTATCTGCACATAATATCAAACAATGTAATTTCATCTTCACAATTTGGTTTTAGAGCCAAACGCAGCACGGTACATCAGGTTCATAGAGTAGTTGATGCAATCTTTAACTCACTTGGAAACAAATGCTACTGTACTTGCACTTTTTTAGACATCTCCCAGGCTCTTGACAGAGTTTGGCATGATGGTCTTCTATTTAAACTACGTAAAATTTTTCCTCCCTCACTATTCCTATTAACGAAATCATATCTCACTGACCGACATTTTCAAATACGATAAGGTCAAGGTACTGTCACTTCAAATATAGCCATAATCAGTGCTGGAGTTCCACAAGGAGCTGTTTTTTCTCCTATCTTGTTTAATATATATGCTGCTGATCAACCCTCTACACAAAATACTCTTGTTGCTGATTATGCTCACGACAAAGTCATATTATCAGTACACAGTGGTCCTCCTATAATTGTCTCAGAAATTTTACAATCCCATCTAAATCTACTCTCAAGATGGTACGCCAAGTGGTGAATTAAATAAAATAATAATAAATCCATTCATACGACGTTTACTCTAAGACGCGGAATCTGCCCTAACATAACAGTAAATAATCTACCAATCCCTTCCCTTGACACTGTTAAATACTTAGGTCTCAATCTTGATAAAAGACTTACGTGGCAAAATCATATAAGAAAAAAAAGATTAATTCTCAATGCCCGCTCCCAATCCTCAAAATTAATACTCGCAAATAATAAGTTCTCATCATTAAAAACTAAATTACAAGTATAAAAATCTCTTCTGTAACTCATATGGACATATGGAATACAACTATGGGGATCGGCTAAAAAATCAAATGTGAACAAAATACAAACATTCCAAAATATTACACTTCGAAAAATTACCAATGCCCCTCCTTATGTTTCTAACTTGACTCTTCACAAAGACTTAGGTATAAAAACAGTAAATTAAGAAGCTGCTGTGTTCTATAACGTTTTTATAACAGATTAGCAAACCACGAAAATCCTTTAATAAAAGGTTTACATACCCAGTCACTTCCCGGAAATCCCTGTCGAAGACTTAAAAGGAAATGGTGTAGAGACCTTTTAATCTAACTCTAAAAAAAAAAAAAAAAAATACGTATCATCCAAGCTAAGTACTACTACTCGGTGGCTCCTTACTCACGTAACTCCTATTGTTTTTGTTACTCCAATCTCACATATACTAATTATGCTAATTGTATAGATTGCATATTTCTCGTAATAATAATAAAAAAATATGTTGGAGCAAATTCCAAAACCTAGATGATTTGTCAATTGTCAATCTAGAATATTATATGTATTATATATTATACTTGATATGCAATATTATGTCAATATTCATTGTTCAAACGCTTATAAAAAACTTCTGTAGAATCTTCTATTAAATTTTCAAGTATTTCGTACAAGCCAAATTTTTTTTAACAACGATTAAAAAAAAAAATCACCCATCCTTGTAACTCGTCCTACCTAGGAGTCTCATCTATTTTTTGTAATGAAATCCAGCATATTAATTATAATGTTTCTAATGTTATAAAAAAATTGGTATGGTTTCATTATTCACCGTTAAGTGACTAATAATAATTAACTTCTCTGAATTCAAGTGCAGATAGATACAATTCATTTCTATAAATGATAAATACTATTATTAATGTTTCTAAGATTGTGCAATTCTTTTATGATCTTTTATGTAATTATAATAATGTAATAGTTTGACAGTGGAAGGATGACACGAAATTTATGAAATACTTTCATCAACTATTTTAATTTGTTCATTGTTTAAAATTATCAAATAATACAAATTACACGTCTCCAGTAACTTACTAATAAGTTTATTTTCAAATTTAGTTAATTTTCCCGCTTTTAAATACCTTGGTATAATTCATACCACGTTCATTTTAACCTAACCTACCAAATCATAAAATCCGATAGTTGGTACTCCTTTAAAATTTTCCATTCAAGAGTCAACACTGTATTTATTAACTTTTTACTTATTAGTTATTATTCAAGTTTGTGTTTTGTGTTTGGAAATTTTCAATTTAGAGTTTGCCGTCAACAACGAATAGCCCATTAACCAATTCCTTGATTTTAGGCATAAACTTCATTTTCTGACTTATTTATTTCACATTTAACTATTTGAAATTTTTTTTTCGTCAAGTGTTTTATAGTTTCCATTAAGAACGCTGTTGTTTACAATTCAGGTATTTTGTAAATCATATATTTTGTACTAGTTTATGATTAGGTGTAAAACGTATTGAAATTATATTAGTTAATTATTAGCGAGTAATCAATATAGATATTAATTAATTTATTTATTTTTTACTAATATATAATATGTTTGTATTACATTTATAGAATTTATTGCAGTAAATATGAGGTTGGGAGATAGAAATCGAGACAGAAGCCGAAGTCCATTGAGGTCTAGAAAAAGTGGATGTAAAAAAGTATTTGTGTCTAATATACCATATGAATACAAATGGAAGGAGTTAAAAGAATTGTTTAAAAAAGAAGGTATATTATATTTTCCTATGGAATAGTGTAAGTTTTTAATATTTGTTTGTATTAATATTTATTTGTTTTAGTTGGCGATGTGTCTTTTGTTGTTGTTTATACAGACGAAAAAGATAAATCCCGAGGTTGTGGTACTGTTGAATTTGATAGAGCTGAATCTGCTCAAAAAGCAATTGACAAAATGCATCGTTTTGATATAAATGGACGAAAATTAGTTGTTAAAGAGGTATGTTATTATATCTATATTTATTTGTGTTTCATACATTTTTTAATATTAGGTTATATTTCATTGATTTATTGATTTTTTGTAGGATGATATTGATAGAGATAAGAGTGGGCGTCCCATGCCCAATGGACCTCGTAGTAATGTTGGTGTTGGAGGTAGTGGTGGTGGCCCCCATACTGGTAGTGGCGGCGGCGGTGGTGGTGGTGTTGGCGTTGGAAGTGGTTTGGACCTAAGAAATAATAGCAGAATGCCAGTAGCAGATGATTTTCAATGGGACAATACATATGGACTTTCACCTCAATTTTTAGAATCGCTTAATATTCGTGGTCCACTCATTAATCGAATTTTTGTTGCTAATGTAAACCTTTATTTTAAAACTTAAGTAATCATGAATAAGGTTCGGGACGTATTGCACACAAATTGTAGGAAACATGCATGCACATATGTATTTAAAATTACCAAATTATGTGCAAAATTATGCAACTGAAATTTTTTAAATAGCAATTTAAAAATTTGATTTATAAGGTGACAAACTACAATTTATTATATAAATTTTAAATGATTATATATCATGCCACCGTGACAATACTTTTTACAATAACTTTTCGCCAAATCCATATTATATTATCTTTCTTTCTACTATATAAGTATATGGTATTAATTTACAAATAAACAGAGCAATCTATACACAGAAATAATTAGGTATTTCCTTGGTTGCCACATCTGATAATGGGATAATTCATTCCATCGTCAAGTATACTGATTGACATTTGGCAGTGAAAGAAAAAAAATTGGTAGCTTTTATATTATTTGCCAAAATTTGTCAAATATGCAAATTGCTTAAAAAACAGCAAAATAGACAAAAATATGAAATTAAAATATTTTTATTTCAGTCTTATATATTTTTAAACATTTATATCTTGCTTAAAATACTTAACAATTGTTATTAAAGAATATGCAAATGCACTAAGTCCCGAACCCTAATTTTTGAATTAATGTTTAATTTAGGAAATAATTTCTAGCTTGACTACAAAGTTGACGAAAAAAAACTGAAAGAAGTATTTAAACTAGCTGGTCGAGTATTGGAGGTTGAAATATTTTCAGACAAAGAAGGAAAAAGTAAAGGTTATGGTGTAGTTGAATATAATCATCCAGTAGAAGCTGTTCAAGCTATTTGTATCCTTTGATAATTTTCATATAGTTTATTTTATTTGAATGTATAAACTTTTCTTAACATTAATTTATAGCAATGTTTAACAATCAGTTTTTATTTGACCGTCCTATGTCTATACGTCTTGATCGTACTGATAAAGATCCTTTGGCTAGACTTCCAGAAGGCCTAAAATCCATTGGTATGGGCTTAGGTGCAGGCGGAACACCATTGCATGATGTTGAAAGTATGTTTAAAATAAAATTTTTAACTATTAATATATGTTTACATTTTACAAAATGTAATTGTATTATTGAATAATATAAGTAGTCAACTTTTTTGGAATTATATTTATTTAATTACCAATGTTATAATACTTGTCACATATTAATGTTGTACAGTCATATCTATATTCTATTCAAAATGAGATCAGTTACGGGCAGTAACCAGTTTTCATCAGTGTACCTATGTACAGTAGTCAATTGTTCGGTACTGATCACATTTTGTTTTGAATAGAGTATAGCATAAATGCGTACTAATAAAGTTGTTCAAAATACTAAATAGAAACATGCATTCTAGTCTGTTATTTAATTAGTATACATTTAAACTATTTTTTAAAATTTTTATAACATTTTTAGAGGTAGGAGGAACTCCGAAACCTGTGTTGAATGGTCATTTATTACCTGATTTTATATCAGTTGATATTACTGATATTATTTCAAAATAAATAATTTTTTTATTTAAATACATACTATTTTATTATTATGTTTCTCCACTGTTTAAATCACTGTTTGAACTTATGTACTACCAGTTTTATAGAAGTATTATTAAAAAAAATTACTTCTATATTATTACTATCTAACTTGCTACTTTGTGTAAATGTAATGTGTACCATTGTACAAATTACATTTACACATCAACTCTTGTTTTATCAGTATTTTAAAATTTCAAAGTTCATTAATTAACTACATTATTTTTAGCATTATTTATTTAATAATAAATAATTTTTTTATGCTTACAATATATTTTAAACATTATACTATGATAATAAATAATGCTAAATCATTTTTTCAATACATTTATTATGGATCTGCAAATTTTCAGTATAATTTAATGTTGAAACCTTCCAATAATAAATTATATTTTTCTGTGGTAATAAAATACATTAATTGTTATGAAATATAAATTATGGATGTAATTATATTATGTTTAAAAGTTTTAAAGTCCATCTTTGTTATGAAATGATGAAGAATAAATTCATTCATTTTTTACAGGAAATCTCCCTTCAAATAATACTTCACCAATCCAATCTCAGCCTCATAACACACCAGTTAACACATCTGCATTAGCTGTATTAAGTGGCTTAAGTGCTGATCGGTTAGCTATTGAAACTCAGAATCGAAGATCTCGTAAGTTATTTATAATACTTTGAAGTTACTTATTTTTAAATATATTAATATGTTTTGTTTGTATCAAGTTGGTGGAGTCAATGGACTTGGTAATTTGAGTGCTAGTGATTTAGGCATTGGATCAGGAGGCATAGGAGCTCCTTTTGGGTCTGGATTAAATACTGGAGGAGCTGGATCAATGAATAATTCTTCAATGCATCAAAGTAATTTTATTATTTTATAATATATTATATTTTACATAATGTTATATAATAAATATTTTATTGATTGATTTATGTTAACCATGTTTTATACTTTATTAATATAAAACTATTACAATTTATGTTATTTAGATAAAACATTTTTAGGCTCACTAGGTGGTCGAGATTTTGATTCATTATCAGCATCACTTGTAGTCCGTAATTCTAATAGTGGTGGTGGCGCTTATGGTGGAGATTTTAGATCTGGATTGGGTAATTATATTATATTTTAATTTTCTTATTTATAATTTTTAATGTTAAAATTGGTTAAATAAAAACTAGTATACATAATCATGGTATTACATAGAATTATCTAATTATTTCTATGTTTATATTATTGATTTGGTTTCTATCATTTGATCAAGAATAACATTTTGTGATTTTAACTGATAAATATTCAAATAGATCCGTCTAGTTTATCAAGATTATATTAAAGAGTTAGAATAGATTTATATTTGTAGTTGATATATCTCTAATGCTTATTTCAAAAACCTTAGTTGTAATTATTGAATTACTTATCTTAATAAAATTTTAGAATCAAGTGAATCCTATATATTTATACTTATTTTATTATATTGTTTACATAATTAACTTAAACTGCTTTATGTCGAATTAATTTTTCATTCAAGTACTGATATATTATATTAATATTGTCTACTAACAATAAAATATATTAAGGATTCTAAATTTTTCTTTACATATATCTAGATACAAGAAAAATTTTGATTATGTAATTTATTTATACATTAATTTTTTTATTTTAGGTGGAGGTGACATGGGCATGGGTCCAAAAAAATCTGATACGATTATGGTTAAAAATTTACCATCTAATACAACATGGCAAAGCTTAAAGGATTACTTCCGTGATTGTGGTGATATCAAATTTTCTGAAGTTGGAAGCAAAGGATTTGGAATTATTAGATTTGCTTCTGAATGGGATGCTGAAAGAGCAATAAGTATCCTTTCGATTTTAAATATAGAAAATTAAATATTTAAATAGTTAAATGTGTATTAGTCAGAAAAACTAATTGCATGAGACCATATCATAACATTTTTATGAACTAAAATCATTTATTATTTTTGTTTCCTGTTAATAATTTTGTACTCAAAATGGTTATTCGATTTATTCATAATAATTTAAATAAACTGATCTTGTAAATATTAATACAATAAAAAAAAAAAAAAAAAAATATTGGAAAAGATTTAAAATATAGTGAGAAGATGTAAGATGTAGAAACTTATTTAGTTTTATTGGATTAAAATGATTTACTGGCAGATAAAGATAATCAGAGGACTGAAAGAAAATATGAACCCAAAAATAATATTTATTTATTTATTAATTTATGAACGGGCTAGGAGCCCAATAGTATAATACAATTTAGATTAATAGATAGTATTAACAATTAAACATAATAATTAAAGTAAGCAAACGCTATTATTAAAATATAAATTATAAAAACAACAAAAGAAGAATTAATATTTATACAAGATGTTTAATTTATGAATGTTTGACATTTCCTTAACCATAAAAATTTCAGCTTTGAAACATTTATCAAGATTTGATGGTCATATTATTGAAGTAATTTATTTCTAACTGCATGTGTAAGTAAATATTCTTAATTTCAAAACATATTTTAAATTTGAATGAATACCATAATAATGGTGTGGACATGTGTATGTAGGCTATTCAATAATTATTGTAACATAATAGTCCTTTCGCCAAATGTTAAACTTTTTGGTTTATAAATTTTTCCAATAGGCTTATGATTTTGTGTTTGTATCTTAGACATCAGTACTATTTTTAATAAAAACTTGCTTTTGAGAAAAGACTTTGTCATTTTATTCTTGGTCTATTTTATATTTTTGATTTTATTGTGTTCATTATTTGTGAGTCAATATTTCCTTATTCTGCTCTCGTAATTTGAGAATTAAATTGAATTTATAACATTTTGTCTTTTTTTTTTTTTCATAGTGTGTATTCTATAGTGGTTTGAGAATAAATGACAAGATCAGATTTAAGTAATTTTAATTGGTTTGTTATTTTATCATTTGAATTGGTTTCCCTCAGCCTAATTTATACATGGTTTTAATTTTATAATCCTTTTTGGCATTGCATTTTTATATGTTTTATATTTTGCCATAAATTTATATAAACTTTCGAAATGTTACTATGTTTACTTTTGTAACATTTTTAAATACTTGGGCTATGTTGGTGTCAAGTTTATAGGTATTGTTAATCTAAATTTATTTACATTTATTGAATATGTAAATTAATAAATAATCATACTTTATTTTTCCTTTAAAATACATTCTTACTTTAAACTTTGTATCTAGGTATGAGTTTTGTATTGACCATTAGAATTATAGTAAAGATAACCTGTTAAGATTTTTTTTTCTATATACTTCACATTGAATTATAAAATCTAAATAATTAAAGCCAGTTAAATGGTTGTATGTGTAAGTTCTTTTTTTAAATGTGTGTATATTTGAAAGAATTGGCAATTTATTGATTTTGAAAATCAATTCTGAGTATAAAATATTATCAATAATATTTGATAGTTGTCAATTAATAAATGTCTACATATTTCAAAGTAAACCTTAATAAATATAAATTGACTGGGTCTAATCTTCAAAATTTGTCTAAGGTAAGCCTTTAATAATTTAAGTCATTTAACACAAAATTATGCTTAAATATTTTTTCTTTTTATTAGAAATTCTAATAAAAAATTCCCTTTTTATATAAATATTTTTAGTTTTAATTTATAATGCTATGATGTTCTACAAGATACTTTGTGTTAATTCCATTCCCATAAGTTTGATAAAAAGATAAATTAATTTTATGTCAAACTTTATTTTTATTCCTATCTCTTATATTTTTAAATAAGACTAAACTATATTTTAACTATAATAACTAAAAAGAGTAAGTATGTTTGGTAGGGGTAATTGAAAACATTTATTACTAGTAGTAGGTACAATATTATTAAATAATGAGTACATAGTTTCATTAAAATAGTTATTTAAAAAATTATATTATTTTTAATTAGGAAAAATTTGAATACCTCATTATACATAAATTGTTTTAAGTATAGTTTGTATCAAGTTCGCTACACCTATGTTTATTTATAAATCATTCATACAATTTATTTCTTTAAAATAAATGTAAAATTATATATTAATTTTGAATTTAATTGTACTATTATATTACATATTACTTATAATATAAACAATTTTTTCTTTTTCATAGTAACTTTAATTTTTCTTTAAATTAAAACACTATTTTTATTGGAGACATTAAAATTGTTTTATTTTTTTAAAATTTCTAAGAAAATATTGAAGTATAAATAAAGGTAAATTCATATTTAGTCCAATGTGGTCAATTATCATTTCATATGCTTCAAATAAATATTTTGTTTTAATTCCCAACAAAAAACATTTTGCTGTAACCTTTGTTTTTAATTGTATTTTTGTTGAAGGTATCAAAATTTCATATCATATAGACATTTAAATATAAATTTATATTATAGTACTCAATGCAAGAAGAGATCATTAGTGTGTGTTCTATTATAGTACCAGAACCTTAATTTTAATTATATTTACATTCACTTTTTAAAGTTCAAGATAATATTTTACATTCTAAATATTTATTTTCATTCTCTATGAAAAGATTATTTCAATTTTTTAAATTTATCTTTTTGAATTTGATTTTTCATATTTGGATTATATCTTTTATTATGCACATATCACACAACTACAAAGTAATTTATTATGTATTATGTATATTTTTGAGATAGCTCAAAAATCTTATCATACAATAATAAAAAATATATTAATCTAGAATTATGTTGTAATTAGTTATTTACACTCTGTATCACTAATAGCAAACTTGGGAGTAAATGTTAATTATTTCTATTTATCTCATTTTTAGTTAAGTCTTAAATAATTTTTTCTTTTATCATTGCCCTGATTAATCTAGACTATAAGTGTGTTTCTTTAAACTATATCAATAATTTATGAAATTAATCTTTTTTTAGTTTTTAATAAATATAATTGTTAAATTTTTGACCTTCATTGCAGGTTATTGAAAAAATATTTTGATCACAATATTTTATACTAAAATATTTTTGTATTGTACGGTTATAATTTAAATTTCATATTGATAGTTCTTGGTTTTAAATCATGGGTTTGTGTGGTGACATACTTTTAGTTTTGTTACTGAAATGCGTACATTTTCCAGTAATAAAGACTATTTAGTTGTTCATATATTATGGCTGTATAACTAAAGTTTCGAAATACTTAAATGAAAAAAGAACATTTTTAATTTCTAAAGAATGGTATTTTTCATACTAATGAATAATATATTTTCTTCTTTAATTATTCTTTTAGTATTCATTTAATATTCTATTATGATGTAGAATCATTATTCATTGACAGATACGAATATATATCATATATATGTAGTGTGTATTGTTATTATCATTGTTTAAGGGAATAGTATATTTTAAGGATATTATTTTCTTTATTGTTAGACTAAACAAGTTCAAAACAAGATATTTATGCTGATTTATTATGGTTGCATTTTTTTACATTTATAATGTTCCTGATATTATGGTCAAACTTTAATGCTTTTTATGCTCGATCATTGAATTTAAGTTTTCTAATTGAGTTCAAGTATTTTTTCATATTAGGCCTTCTTTCACTGTCTTCTAGTTGTATTTTACTAATTTGGAGTTTTAAGCAAGTAAGTTATTATTTTTTTATTTTATTTTTTTGTCTCTTATGGTTCATTTACATGTATATATGTATATAAATAAGTTTATTTTCAGAGCAATTTTATAGAAGACTTATTGACAACAATCAAAGCAATTTTGACAACTGTCAGTTTGATGTTATACTTTTTGTCTTGTGTTTACCACAGACATAACATAAGTTTATGTTATGTTAAATGTTTGGACCTCTTGTCCTACAACAAAAACACATGTTTAAAATTGTCATCTGTATTTATCATTAGTGGTATGCATATGTTTTGGTTTGTTGTGTTTTTTGTCAACTCAGTCACATCCCAAGAGTCTGCCGTCAATCTAGTGCTTCAGGCTCAAGATTTTGTCTGTTTCATGTTTGAAATGCAATTTTACGTGCTCCTATTGCTGGTGAAATCATCACTTGAAATAATCATTCATAGGATAGCCAACTTTTTTCATATGATCAAGGTAGAATTATATAATCAAAGATAATTGTTTAATGTATGTTGTTAGTTGCACATAGCTTTTTTGTTAGAAATTGAGTTAAACTTTTAATTGAGTTTGGTATGTTATTTATAAATTTGGAAGATATAAGAGAATAGTGTTGAAGTATAATCAAAATAATGAAAAACCAAATAAGTGAAGTTGGTTATTTACATTTATAAGGTGGTTTAAATTGTATGTATAAAATTTTTATTTCATTATTTGAAGAAAAAAAGAAAGGAATTTTAAATTGTCTACAAATTGTGAGATGAGTGTAAAATAAGTTTCTTCAGTTTTTATAATTTAAAATATGGTTATCTAAGTCATTGATTTTTTTTTTTTTTATGGTCTAATTTCATTAATGAATTTTTACTCAATTTTTCTGTTTTTAATTTTAGTTTAAACATACTTGTGTTGTTAAATAGATGACATATACTATGTAATAGTATAACCTTTGTCTTATACTCTGGAATTTAAGTATAATTATTTTAACTAACACTTAATTTGATTTAAATTTTTATAACTACAGGAAAACCAAATTGGTACAAAACTTCTTTTGCCAAATTACTTTGCAAATTGTTTAGAAGATACTAGATTGTTACATATGGAGATATTTGATATAATGGTTAAAGTTAACAGAATATATGGGCTTGATGCAATGACCATAATCATTCAATCAAGAATTTTGTTTGCTATTAACTTGTACTCATATATTACAAGTTATGCTATAAAAGAACTTGTTGAAAGTGTAGTAACATTTCAAAGAGTTGCATTACTATGCTATTGCAGTGAGCTGATCAAGCGAAATGTTAGTTGTAATTTTATATTCATTCTTAAGTTGTATAATCATCTAAGATAATATAGTTTTCAGGAAAATATTATTAAAAGTATGATTAATGAAATGGATACAAATTTACTACCTGGAGAAAATTATAAACAACAAGCAAGTTTTTTTTCAAGTTAAAATAAACTTAAGTTTATTATTTAATTTTGTATTTTTTTTCAGAGGCTTATATTTAATCATCAAGTGGATAAATTGAAATTTGATTTAGATGCTTATGAAATGTTTTCTATAAATTTAGAAACACTATTATCTGTAAATCATTTTATATTTAAAAAAAATCTAAAATATTTTTATACATTTATTATAAATTAATTAACCTTTATCATTTGTTTTAGATTATCATTACTACTGCCAGTTACCTTCTTTTGTTTAGCCAGTTAAATTTAGACTTGCAGTGAAATTCTCCATATTTTTAACATTGATCACACTTATTTATGTATTTAAATTTCTTTTAATTTACACATTATAAAATAATTAGTATTACATTTTCATATAAAAAAATATTTTAGTTATTTTATAGTCAACAATTATTATCAACAATTTAAGTACAATATTAACTATTTATGCACTCTATTAAATACAAAATCCTGCTGAAATATAACAATTATGATAGAACAATTAAACTATTGTATCTGTTAAGTATTTGTTTTTGATGATCTAATAAAGTCTTATTTGTATCTACTTTTTTTAAAAAGCATTAAATTCACTGTTTTCTACAGTATAAGCATTGGTTTTAATTTTACATTATGTTATATTTAGATACAGACATGAAAATTAGAATTTTCAACATGTATAAATCATATTTATGTTGAATGTATCTTTTTTTTTTACTTTAGTCAACACTAGAGGCTAATGTGTATTAGTGATTTGTAACTGTTAAATGGGTTTCCATTTCTTTCTACATAGGGAGGATGGCAATCATAGATAGTTGTAAGAGAATAGCTGTTTGTGAACCAGTTCTAACTGGTCATAGATTAAATATACAATATTTAATATTGTTTATAAATAGAACCAAAGTCAAAATACTTTAAATACTTAACTTAGAAAATGTTAATGTAAACATTTGGTGAGAATCTCAAGTATTTGCAGTTTTTGCTTTTTGAGTTGGAGCAAAATCAAAAAATGGAGATGATTTGTCAGTTTAGAATATTATATTATATTATATTATATATCTAATGTATTATGTCAATATTTGCTATTCAAACACTTATAAAAAATAATTGAGCCTATGTATTTCAATCATTTTTGAACAATAGTAAAAACAATTTCTGTGGAATTTTCTATTAAATTTTCAACTATTTCGCTTCAGTGAAATTTTTTTTATCAATAATAATTATTTTAAATAAAAATGTAAAAAAATCGAATATTTCATATGCATTTCTAACTAACAAAGTAACAATGTATGCCGTATTTCTTTACTATGGTGCCTGTGTGTTTTATATTATTTAATTTATTCTGTGATTTTAGCCACTTCAGTCTACTGCTTTACCAATCGAGCTATCAAAGGCGAATAAATAATGATTTAAGATTTCTTAAAATCTTGGGGCTGCAGCCTTCCCCCTAAATACGCCACTGATTTATAATAAAATTTTGGACTTTTTGAAATTTCGTATGTAATTCATTACCTTAATTAGCTGATGCTGCAATTTCTAATTTTTTTTTAAAACAACGTTTATAGTGGCAACTGAATTCGATGAATATTTCCCCTTTTCTTCGTGAGATATTTTTATTTAATAAATCTTAAATTACATTCAACTCTACACTTGTCCATAGTCTTGTCTTGAGCTGCTCTTATAGATAAAACATCATTGGAATCAAACCATGCCCCCATCGAGTAATCACATGGTTCTGGGGCAAACTTAATTCTGATGCTTCAATATTTTAAATAGCTTTAAATATTTGTATTCATGTTGGACATTTAAAAAATGCTTTTTTGATGGACGAAATAATATTTAACCAATCAGCGGAAAATCAACGATGGTTGATAAAAATATGCTATTAAACCTAAAAATAATCAAATATGCAATTATATAATAAGTTTGCTTATTTGCAATCTAAACTTCATGAGCCGTATTTATATCTTACTTTGTTATAAATTTAGCTGCGTTAAAATAATATGTAAAATCGTAAAGATCCGAGTTATAGTCATTAATTTGTTAATAAATTAATAAAATAATATAAATTTGAACTTAAAAATTAAAATGATTGAATTCTAATATTGCATATTTATACATTGATACTACACGCGAATACATACGTGAGAAAATCTTCTGTACACCGTGGTACTACACAAAGGAAATGAGTTTTATGACTGAGTAGAATACTGTCTAAAATAGAATGTCCGTAGTAATTTAATTATAAAAATTATTGAATACAAATTGAATGAGTTATGTAGTCACACCGTCATTTTCATTTCTATATTACTTATATTATTACCATGGCTATAGCCTGTAGATATAGTATCCGTCTAGTTGTTTCGACTAGACTATGATGAATCAGTCAGTCAGGACAGTTTATATATATATATATATAGATATACATGGTTAGCCCAATAATAAGAAAAATGTTAAAGTATACACTCACCAAGTAAATCAAATAATGTACCAAAAAAAAATTTAACTGTTTTGAAAATCTCGTTTCACCACATGGGGGTTGAATTTTGAAAACCCCTTTCTTAGTTCTCGCCTATATTGTATAGAGAGCATTGTGCGAAATTTCTAACCAGACCCATTTGTGGGTTGATACATCAGTTTATCCTTTTATATATAAATATAAGATTATAAATTAATATAAATAGTCATGGAGAGAATAAGGTATCTTAATTATTATTCAGTATATAAGTTAAACTTTTATTATATTTTTAAAAAATAAATAATAACACTTATTGCATGATAAGTATACACAGTCGTAATGTATAGAAACATCTATGTATTAATGCAATGATCTATAATATCTATAAATAATTTTTTAACACACTTTATTTATTTTTTACCCATATATACATTATACAATATACACTATACAAGAGTATACTACAAGTCAATAATATAAATTAAGTAAGTTTTTAATAGAATTTTTAAAATTTTAATAGTAATGAAAAAATGTTTAAATTAAAATAATACCATAAGAAACTTTTTTGACACCTTCCATAAAATAATCACAAAAATAATAATCCCAACTATAAATATTAACTTAATTAACAAAACTTCTGTAGGAACTTTAACTTCTTTTACTAATTTATTATTCAACAAATATACCATTTTACTTTCTTTCAATAATCGAAGCTTTGTTTCATCATCTAGCTTTTCAGCCAATTCATTCATTTCACTTCTCAATTGATTTTTCGCTTCTCTTACATTTACATCAAAATAAAAAGCTTCCGATCCTTTTCCATCGGAGAAAGCCATCCTTTGTTTAGCCATCAATATTTGCCCTCCAGATAAAATACCCATATACATATGATATATAAATGGTGATAATAATACATGGTTTTCTTTTTCTAAATGTAATAAATAGTTAGAGTATTCAGACATAGCTTTAGTTAGATCAGATGGCCATTTTTCCCCTAAATAGTGGCGTAAACTGCTTTCAAACTTATGTGTGCGAAACAATCCATTAATTTGTGCAAATTTATGTAAACTACTATTTTCTTCTTTTTTCATGGCCATTTCTAGATATTGAAAAACTACATAAAAACGTCGTAATCCTTCTACCCATACTTTACTATCTGTCATACCTGAAATTTAAAACACTTATAATTAGGTATTAATTGAAAATTTTAGGTGGGGAAAAATAAATATGAAATTTTTTTATATGGTCTACCCTTAAATAAATATTGAATAGCTTAGTTTGTTTTAATAATTAATATTATTTATCGTGAATTGAATAATGTAATAAATACAATTGGAATTGTCTTATTGGTTCATTATCACATATTAAAAAATATAGGTAAAATAAACGATATCAATCTCAAAATTCCACTTTGATTAATTACTGCAATAAACCTTCATTACTAGTATAAGGATGTTTTAAAATAATCAAGAATATATTTTAAATATTGTTAAATCTAGCTTCTAATACGAATCAAAATGCAAACTAAAGCCCATTTACTAAATGACAATTATCATTATAGAATAGTGTTAAATTGAAAAATGTGACGTCATATTATATTTCCAAGTTATGGTAAGTAATAAAAATAAGTTCTTTGTATAACATACTGAAACAATCTAAGTTATAAATGTGGATGAATTTTTTATTTAATACTTCAATCATGAGTAATTTCATTAAATAGACAAGTTAAATATGATAATTTAAAATAAAAATTCACTGATACTATGTATAAATAGTTTTTATAAAGAGAAATAAAAAGTGACCACCCAAAATATATAAATTTGATATATAAATACAATTATGGACTGACAAAACCAAGTACATTCAATACTGTAAATACAAATTAGAAAATACCTCAATAAATACATTTTATAATTAAAGAATAAAATTGTTTTAGTTCTAACTTAAATGGATTTTTCAAATGAATCAATAGGATGATTAAAATTGTTTATTGTAATATAATTATATAGTCATATGTTAGATAATAAATACATATATATATATATATATTTTTTTTTTTTTTTTCAAAATTTATTAATAATAAAATATTTAAGTATACAATAGTTTAGCCCAAATTATATCAGTCCTAAGTAATGCATAGGCAAAAGAGAGAATATGACTTTATGGTAAAGGATTTAACTGTATAATTAACTAAATAAATTACCAATTGTCATTTTAGCATTGATTAATGAATCACTTATTCTGTGTTCTTTTCTAGTAGCTTTTCTCATTCGCTCGGTGAACTTGATCTCTTCAGTTGGAGATAATTCGGTTTTGCTGACATTATTTTCTAATTCAGTAGACATAATTGATGATTATCAAACAAAACTAATGATTAATAAAACAAATTGTTGAAATAGTAAAGCTTTAATTTAAACTGAAAACAATAAGTACAAACATTTTCTTTAATAATTCGTAATCTTTAATTTCAGCGGTTTCTAGTTTAATTTTAATTGTTCAATAACAATATATCTAATATTTATTATCTAGTTAAATGAGCAGACAATATTAACTGACTAATATGGTAATGTTGATCAAAAAAAATATATCACAATAATATTATTCACATTTTATAATCACATATTATATCATGACCACAGAACAGTCAGTGTTGTTCTTTCTGTAGCATAAACTCATAATCATGAACACAATATTAGATAAGGTGAACTTCGTTAACCAAACCAAGGCAGTACTCCGAATTTAGATCATATCCACGATTAAAGTGGTTTTTTAATCGTGATCATATCTAAGGATTAGATCTCATCACTCATCATAATATAATATAATATAATATAATATAATATATAATACAGTACAATTGATTTTATGACATAGTAGAGTACAGACTATTGTTTATTACAAATTCAATGATAGTTGACCAAGTAGGATATATTTATATAACAAAAAGCTCACGATTATTCTGCCACTAGGAGTGCGTCGTTCGATAGGAGGGCTATATTTTATTTTTTAATAAGGTATAAAATTATAATATATTAATATGGGTTTTTTTGTAGGTACGTTTTAAATTCGTTCGAATACAATTTAATTCTCCAAGATTAGTGACTTAAACACTTACTACTACGTCATAATATATTCACCGATGACATTCTGAAAACTATAAATATCTACAAAGATCCCCCATCCAAAATGAAACAATACAACTCACACCTTTACTTTTTCGGTTTTCCGCCCAATTTTAAAATCCACACAAACTTTAAGTTATTTATATATAAAACCATTATAACCCCTGTTTGATCTTATGACAAATATAGGTCTAAGCCAACATTCACCTACTGAAAGCATAGTAGGCAATTAGTTTACGAATAATTTCTAGATGCCAATTACCAATGGTAGCCGGTAGGTACGTCTCAAACCTTGTAATAATCTACGAGGCTACGAATCCCTTTATTAAAAATCCTAGCCCATGTATATAGTACAAAAGATTTCTCAAAAAACATACAAACCACAATAATCCACTATCTCCAAAATGTCCTCCTAAACTATCCCAGGATATCCAATTTGAAGACTAAAAATACATTGGTTAAAAGACACCTTAAAAACACAAAATTAAAATAAACATCATGAAAGTATGAAATAAATTCGAAAGAGGGGCAAGGTTTCGCATTAGTCATTGAACTTTTTACAATTTAATTGTATACTAATTATTCACAAAAATATAAGTCGAGCTGCGTCTATGATCCACGGGGTTGGGTTATCATTTATCTATCTAGTCTTCATGATCAAATATTCATAACATTATCACCGACCTTATATGATCTGTATTCTGTGACCGCTGAACAACGATAAAAATAATCGTTTCCTGTATAGCATATTTATATAGGATCTATTTTATTTGTAACATTGAACATTGAAGTCTATAGTATACCTACAGGCTACTACGTAGTCATATTCGTATAGTTATCACTACTTATCCGAAAAGTAACTTTCAATTATATCCTCGATCCATATCGATTTTTATATGTTATACTTAATATAATATAGGTACATTATAGTATTATACTGCAGCGTGTTTCCTTGTAACATGAAATATTTGAGTCTTGTGATCTTGGATTGATACCTATGTGGTTTTCGTTTTTTCTGCGGAGGAGGTAGACTAGGTAGAGACTATATAAAATAGAAAAATATACATTTTTAATAATCTTCAACTTTTTATTCCTTTTATGCACATTATTACTTGCATTTTTTAAAAAAGCAACGTGTTTTTATTATTAATTCGGAGAGATTGATTTTTTTTTTTAATAATTTTAACCTCTTAACTATGACTTTAGAACCAAAATTAGTTAAATAATAATTGACAACGATGTTTTAATTTAAATCATTGCATTTTTCAGCGATGCGGTTCCACGTATTTTTTTCACTCCTACGTTTTTATAAAATATAATGGAAAGATTGGGCCAGCTGCTGCAGCATAGACCGGCTAGCCCATATAGATAATAAATAAATTATTAATAAATAGGTAATTAATTATCTATATATTCTATAGGCTGCAGCGAGAGCACGATCGATAATAAACGGTAGAATTATTCTTGTCTATGGGTAGTACAGCGAATCCCCAACCCCGTAGAATAATCGGTAAAAAATTTGGTTTGACGATGACTCCCGGAAAATGGAACAGGACAAAAATCCGGTTGCCTTGTATCAACATAAGACAGGAGTATACATGACCACATATGACACATAATAAGATACAGACACACACATACACATATACATTTAATTCACATACACAGTATGTAGAATTGCATATATATCTAATCTAACCTAACCTTATATCCGTAGGTCAGAGGTCAGCCTTTTGTATATTCATATAGTAATATTTATTATTTCGAAAAATTGATTTACATTCGACTGTCGAACGACGAGCATCGACTATTGAACTCAATCAATAATTGAATAATTCAGATTACGGACTAAAATAATAGTCCGTTATTGAAATTGATAATTATGATTTCTTTATGTATTAATACGACTATGTAAAACCCCAGGATTCCGCGAAACTTCATTTTTTTTTTTTTAATTTTCAAGAAAATTTCTAAAAAATTCTTACTAAAGATTAGTATAGTGGTTACTGGGAGGAAAAAAATGTTTAAATTAAAGATAAAATAATAATTGTACCTATACTAAAATGAAAAGTGTATGGTATAGTCCAGCATTTCTTAAACTATATTCCAGGAACCCTGATTTATTGTTGCAAGAAAAATGTAGATCAATGTCATTTGTAGAATTAAAGTAATTTAAGTATAAGGCCTGTTTGTATGTTACCTATTTAAATTTTTTTAGAATTAAATACATATAGTATACACAATATTATTATATAAAATTGTTATAATTTTTATTTTCATTTTGACGTAAATAAAAAATTTAAAAAAAATAGGTGTTCCACAGTAAAAGTGGACATCAAAAAGGGTTCCAGTAATAAAAAGTTTTAGAAACGCTGGTGTAGATTGTAGTTAGTTACGCATTCGGCCATATTGGCCATGTCCGTATCTAACTTCATATTGACCTTGATAATATTGATTATTTTTGTTGATAATCCGATAAAGGCGTTCTGATAAGAGAGAAGGAAAGGACAATTTTTTTACTTTGGGAAGTGAAAATGCCAAACACAAGAATATATAGATGAATTACTTAATTTAAAAATGAAAATAGCGCCTTCATTTTTCAATGTGACATTTGTTCTCACTTGTCTTCACAGTTATAACGCACTTAGTTTAGTGTTTTAATGTATGTGTTTAAGATGGAGGCATATCATTTGGGTACTTAAAAATAATTACCACCAATATTGGGTATAAAAAAAAGAAAAATGTAAGTGCAGTACATGGGTATCTCTAACTCCCAACATTAATAGTTTAGAGGTAAGAGTATTATACTTATTCTTAAATGTTCATTTTTTTTATTTGATTATATTTAAAAGTTTGAGTTTGAGAAAGATAAAAGTTTTTTAAAGTTTGATCATGTAATACACATTTGATTACTAGAAAACCAGTCTTAAATTAATTTAGATAATGCCCTTAGACTATCAAAAGACTCATATTGAAACCTATTTAATTGAATGAATTCTGGAAACAATTACATGACTAAATATGTAATTTAGTTTTATTATTACATTATTTCTTATTTTTTGATGATTAAAATTATCATAATAATTTCTTTTAGATATTTTTTGTTAATATACAATGAACATCATGCGGAAATTGCGTGGTAGTAATACTACCACGTCTACAAGTGGTGAAAATGCTCGTCCTTTTGAAGATGATTCTAGTCAACATACTGCTCTTGGTTTAATGCATCTAAAAAAACTGTTTACAGACTACATTCATACATCGCATATGCTTAATGACAAAGAGCGTAGTACAAAACTGTACACAATGATACCTTTATTTTGCAAAGTAATTATTCTAATGATTTATTAAATATACATTTTATTTTACATTTAAATTTTTTATTAGGTTTTTGGTAGAAGTCCTTGTGCAGAAATTATTGAAAAATTTTGTGATATCAATAGTTGGTGTTCTGAAATGTCAGCTCTCATGGTTGCGGAAATTCGGCAACGGGCATCTAATCAGTCTACAGAAACAGCTAGTAAAGCTATTGCTTGCTTTTTAGAAATAGAAAACTGTGAGGAATCTAGTAATGGATGGATGCTTTTATCTACATTAAACTTATTGGCTGCAACTAACCAACCATCTCTAATAAAAGTATGTTCAATATTTAAATAGGTTATTTTTTACTTTTAAAATTATTATTTTTAGATAATGGTATCGGCATCTCTTCCATCAACATTAGTAAAATGTTTATATCTTTTTTTCGATTTACCTCCTTTGGAAAATGAAGATCAAAAGACTGATCAAAGTGATTTTACCCCAAAAGAACGTCGCATTTTATTACAAAAAATATTTGTGCAAATACTAGTTAGATTGTGCAGTAATCATCTTCCAGCTGAAGAATTAGTCACTAAAGATGATTTGTCTTTGTTATTTTCTGCAATTACAAGTTCTTGTCCATCATATAATTCAGTTTGGAGAAAATCTTCTGCTGAAGTTTTAATAACAATTTCTCAGCATGGACTTACTCCAAAAGTTATTCAATATATTCATGGTATGGATGTTAATAAATGTTTTTACATTTTTATTCTATGTTAAGTGTATAATGTTAATAAACTATAAATAAATATTATCAATTTATTATTAACTAATTTTTAATAGGTAAAAATTGTATTGAATTGTGCATTGGAAATATGCAACAGAGTGCAGATTTAAGCCCATTAGAAGTAGTGGATATGTTTGTTACTGTTTCTTACTTTTTAAAAGATTCCTCTGATGTGTCACAAATTTTACTTGATGATTTCAATACGACACAAGGATATAAATTTCTTTCTGACTTTCTTTTAAGGTAAAACTAATACATTTATTAATTGTTTTTCTAACTTTTATTGCTTATAAATATGTTATATATTCTTATTGCAATCAATTAATTTTCAGCTTAGAAAATGATGAATCTAGTGAAGCCCTTGAAGCAATGAGGAATCTTGTTTTGATAATTGCATCTCTTTCAATGAGTGGTTATACTGAACTGAAACCTAATCAAGAACAAGCAAATTCTTTATTTCAACTCTTAGGATTCACTATTCCACAACCTACCGGCCGTGGTCCGTATAATACAACTTTTTAAGCAGTTTGAGGTAATATTGATGAATAAATAATGTATTTTAGGTCAAAGCGTAAGGAATATATGTGCATTCAATGTTCTCCAAACTACATTTATTCGTTCCGATTCTAGTGCACTATGTTGTACAATTCTTGACGCAATATCAAATGTTTATCACTCTGATAATGCCAATTATTTTATACTGGAGCCACAGAATACCTTGCCACAATTTGCTGAACACATTCATTTAAAAAATCAACAGATTCAAGATAAATTTTTCAAGCTCTTAGAGTTTATTGTTTTTCAACTTAATTTTGTGCCTGTAAAAGAACTAGTATCAATGTCTCAATTATTAAAAACTTGTAGTTCTACTGAATGTACTAAAATTTGTTTGCAAACATTACTAGATATATTAAAATATAATAATACATTTAAAGATGTATTCAGAGACGTTGGCATACTTGAAGGACTATCAAATAATTTAAGGAATTATACTCAAGACTATCTCTCTGATTGTGAATCAAAAGGTAATTTTAGAATTATTTGAATTTGTAAATATTTTTGGATACATTCTACAAACACAATATGAAAATAACAATTTATATGGTGCAAAATCAATATTATATTTACAAGAGATAACTTAATTAATTAATTTAAAATCTATTTATATATTTGAATCAATTTTATTTTCAAAACTATGTATATATATATTAACTTATAAAATATTCTAGTAAAATTTGTTGTTTTTGTCTAATTATTAGTTCCTTTATTATACTACTGAACATAAATGTTTAATAATACTTGGTTGATATTTACATTTTACATTGTTTCTAAATTTTTAGGAGAATAAATATTAAATATGTAGTAATATTTTTGTACTTTAAAACAATTATCAAATAAATTATATTCAACTTGTAATTAAATTTGGTAATGGTGATTTAGGAGACAAATCACATACAATATTATTATTGTTTAATTATTATTATGCTATTTTTTAAAAGAATTTTTTCAAATTTTAGATGAAAAACATGATGGAGACTTAAAACGTGTCATAAATTTAACTGCCGAATGTCTAGTTAATCTTATGATGTCCTCACCAAAAAATTGTAAAGTTTTTAAAGAATGTGGAGGTGCTCAAGTATTATATATTATACTTGAATATCCATCAACTCGGCAGTATGCTACAGGTAATTATTTTTTGTTTTTTAAAAAATGTTTTAAATATTATTTTATATTTATGTATGTATATTTATTTAATTGTTTGTTTGTATTATTCAGCTATATTACGAGAGATGATATTGAGTACTGGTGGTGAAGAAGAAATGTCTACTCTTTTGGGCGTTCTTCATACAGCTGATCATACTTGTATTCCATTAAAGTCTAGTATTCTGAAATTATTTTTGAGTTGTATGAAAGAGAGCCACCGTACAAGAACTATGTTTCGTAAGGTGGATGGCTTTGTCTATGTTGTAAGTGCTTTAGTATCTATGGAAGGTTGGTTTTCTGATGAAAAACTAGTTGATCAAGAAGCTTTAAAATTTGCTTATACAATTTTTAACACAATTACAATTGCTATGCGCTTTGAGCCAGCAAATGCCAAGTATTTTCATCAAGAAGTAAGTTATTCAAATTAACTAATACTACATTTTTTTTTATTTTAAATATATATACATATATTTTAGATTTGTTTGACAAGTTTATGCGATACATTACGATTACTAGGTTGTTTTTCTAATGAGAATCAACTAGATGACTATATTGATATAATGACTTCGTCATTAGAGGAGAATATTTTCCACACCATATTTACTAACAATATAAGTAATCCTGTGTAAGTTTCTTGTGAAGTATATTTATAAAAAAAAAATCTTTTGTTTTAAAATTTAATATTTATTAGTGTTATAATAACATAAATTTTATTTTATGTTTTTTTTCAAAATATAGAAAGAATAAGTGAAAACAGTCTTATATGTTCACTACCAATCTTAAAATTGAGAATTTATTTATGGAAATAAGTTAAAAGTAAACTTTTAATTTGTTTCATATTTATAATTTTGTATAAAAATAGCTTATTGTATTGAGTTTATTCAGTAATGCATAAATAATATATGAGTTTTTCAACATAATACTTTGTCACACTCAGTAAGATTAGTCATTTCAGTTAATCATTCTTAGCTAGTATTAAAAGCTATTAATTTATTATTATATTTATGAAGAGGGTGGTAATGAATATATTAGTCAACTGAAATGGCTTATCTTATTAAAATATGTGGATATGCTTGTACTATTGTTCTATATGAGGGAAAGTGAACTTCTTTTGGATCTTTTGCCCAAACATAGCTGTCAAGGTTTATAAATTAATTCAAATTCAATATAATATTATATTTCCATTTAATACATTGTGCTCTTTATTTTATGTGTATGTGTTTAAAATACCTTTTTACATTATTTTTACTCTATGACATATGGAAATAATGTTATGAAACATTTTAGGAATTATTAATTTGAATTTATATTTTTAATTAACGGTTTGCATGTTATTAAAATTGTATCAATGTTTCCTGTGTGATTATGCCATTGGTGCCAGCCTTACACAAAACAATGTATACCTGAAGCCAATAGTCCATTATTATTATTTCGTATATTGTGTAACTTTTTTTACTATTGTCTTAAATTATAAATTACTTAGCAAAAATACAAATATACAAAATGTATAATCAAAAGAAAAATATAATCATAACTAAAATAGTAATTTATAAAAATGACTTAAAATCATAAAAGTTTTAAAGTTATAATTTATAGTTTGTTATTTAAATTTGAAACAACATTTTGTAGTTAATATTAACCTATATTTTACTAAAGTATAACAGTGTTCTCATATATATTTATTTTAATTAATTGTTTTACTACTAAAATACCTTAAAGCAATGGCTATTTGCAGTGTTTTGTATGCATTTAACAAAAGTGTAAGGTAGGTAGCAAATGGTGTAATGAGGTTTTCTTAACTACATTAATAATATTTAGATCATTCATAAATATTTAATATGTACATTTATTGATTTCAGAATTACAGATAATGTTCCTAAATTTTTATCTTATGCCTGTGTGATAATGCGAATGTTATATGATGTTGCTCTTGATTTATATGATAAACAGAGTAATACAACTGTTGTATCATTTAATTCACCGGCTCACAGACGATATAGCGAAGTCTGTTTTTGATATAGAGTATTTAGTTTCATTAAAATTAAAATATTGATTTTAATTATACTTAGGTGGCTACAAAACCTTTAGATTCTCAGAACAACAACCGCCATACACTAAAGCCTCTAAATTTAAGTCCTCCAGCACCAGATCCAACTATTGTCCATGCCGGTGTTGTTATGGCTATGTTGCAACTTTTACCATCAATTTATAACCCATCAGCTCCTAAGGTATACTAAAATACTAAAATTTTTTGACAATATATTAGTTTGTATTGTTTCTCTCTTTTAGCTATCATTGACATTGCAAGTTTATATAGGCGAAGTAATTAGATCCTTAGTCCGCAGCGAAAGAAATCAACAATTACTTTGTGATTCTGGATTTCCAACTACTGTATTAAAAGTAGGACGAATAGCTTTGTTGGAAGAAACACATCCACTTCATACAGTATTTCAATATATGTTAGAACGTTTAGCTATTCAGCTTTTAGAACCAAAAGACTTGCGTGAATTTTTGAGACTTGGAGAACCTTTGTGCTGTGTTCCCTTAGATTTACTGGACTGTTGGATAAGTCACAGTAGTAAAAAACCAGGTGGAACAGTACCACTAAGTCGCGTGAAAACACTTGTATCTATGACTACCCCTAGAGATCCATGTATGCTTACACTACCACCATTTTTGGAAATGGATTTGTCTACCGAGGGTTTTGGATGCTTATTTTTACCCAGTATTGCTCCACAATCTCCAATTAGTGGACCTTCAGTTGTTAATGTTGCTACATTGACTACTCCTGATATGAATGTTATTGGAGGAATAGGAACTGGTTGGTGAATTTAATTTTTAATTTAAGATTTTTTTCTTTTTTTAAAATGTTCGTTTTATTAAAGGTGACAGGATGTTTCCTCCACAAAGTGGTCTTAGTTATTCAACTTGGTTGTGTATTGAAAAGTTTTCCGAACCAAGAACTGATCCACATCCAGTTCGACTTCTAACCTTAATAAGAAATGTTCAAAGTACTAGAGATCATTTAGTTTGTTTAGCAGTAGTATTATCTGCTCGCGATCGAGCACTTACTATATCTACTCAAGAAACTCCAATATCAATGAGTATATTTTTTATTATAGTTATTGGATATAGCCTATAAACTTATAATGCATATTTAACTAAATGTTAGCCAATGCTGATTGGGAGCCGGAAGTAATTGGAGATTCTTGTGCTAGAATATGGTATCCGGATCTTGTACAAGAAGGCCAATGGCATCATATTGTTTTAGTTCTGAATAGAGCTGTATTAAAAAATTCATCTTTTTCGTTGTATATGGATGGTCAGCATGTGCATACACAAAAAGTAGTATTTTTTAACCTAATCCAAAATGAATATGATGAATAATTTTTGTAAATGTTATTAGTTACATTATATATCTCAAAATCCTGGTGGAGGTGCAGCTAATTTGACGATTGCATCTTCTGTGTATGGATATATAGGAACACCTCCTATTTGGAGAAAATATTCCAAATTAACATGGAAACAAGGGCCTTGTTGTTTATTAGAAGAGGTTTTAAATCCTCATGCTATAAAAATTTTGTATCAACTTGGTCCTCATTATTTTGGAAGTTTACAAGCACCTGATATTAAAGGTATTTAGTTTTTATTGTTAAATTTATACTTGAATTTTATAATTAATTTAATTTTTAATTTCATTATTTTTAAGATTTAGAACACATTGGACCTTTAGTATCTGAAGAGAAAGTTATATTTGGATTGAATGCAAGAGCAGTTTCTCAATTAACTTTAGCAAAAATACGAAAAATATATAGCAGAGTGGATAGTAAATCAATTGCAAAACAGGTAAATGTTTTTGTTATTAAATAATATTATTTTTTTTAATATAACGATTAATTTTGATAGTCACATTTTTTTGTTTATTATAAACTTGTTACAAAATTAATATTTCATACATTTAAAGTTGTATTTTTATTTAACTTTCAATAACATAAAATAAAGTTTTTAATATTTTCCATTATTTAAAATAAAAATAGGATTTTTCTCATTGTCATTGTCTTATGTTAAACCTTTAACCTCACTTGTTAAGAAATTTAGGATGACCATTACTGTAAATAGAATAAAGTTTAAAATAAAAAATAAAATTTATATAATTTATTAGATATAAAAATTGATGAATATGTAGTTCTGATTACAAAAGAACTTATGTCTTTTGTACTTATTAATTTCTATGAGATTGAAAGCAATGTTACATTATTGTATTCAATAAATGTACCTTAGTAAAATACATATTAACTTATGAATTAATATTTCTTTAATTATTAATGTATGATAAATTTATCTGTTAGCCAAATTGACACCTTCAATGTAGAGTGCCGTAACTCACTTTTTGTAATAAATAGAAGCATTTCCTAAATTAATTATAAATACTAAAATTATGATTTTAAGTCAAAAAAATTTGTAACTTGAGTGAGTACTATATTTCACCATGAATTAGCATAATTAAGTTTATGTATTAGTATAACAATCTAAAATATAATATAAATGTTTTTTAAAATTTAAAATTTTTGAAATCAAGAATTAAAATAAACTTTTGATGGTTTATATTTTTTCTTCTTTTTTTTTTTTTTTTACTGCCTATGGCATCTTTATTTAAACGACCGAAAATCTTTATAAATACAAAACATTGGGTTGTACAATAAGATAATAATAAGTCAGTATATTTTCTCTTCTGAAAATGTTGTAAAAAATGAGTTACAATATTCCTCAGTAGGAGTTTTGAATGTTAAAATGTTTAAAATGATCATATAAAATGTATGGTTATAGCTGATTATTCTTCAAAATAATGTTGATTTGTGAAGGTTATAACAATTCTGACCTTATTTAGAAATACTAGGCTGCTTCAGAATATTATATTATAGTATATTTTACAACTATAATAATAATTCATTAAATATAATTGTTTAATGTAAATTTAATATTGTATTAGCTTGGAATGTCAACTCATGAAAATGCTACACCTATTCGTATTATGCACAATACTGCTGGACATTTAGCTGGTTCAGCTAGAAGTTTAGGTGGTGTTATATTGGGTTATTTGGGAGTTCGTACATTTTATCCTCGTCCAGTTTTAAAATTAATAGATAACATTGGTGGCTGTTCTGTATTATTAGGTAAAAAGAAATGTATACTTGTATATACAATATAAACACATTTAATGAATAACAATTTGTATTATTTTCCTATAATCAGGACTAATCGCAATGGCAAGAGACATGGAAAGTTTGTATGCAGCTGTTAAAGCTTTAAGTGGAGTACTACATTTAAATATGACTGCAAAGCGAGAGATGGAACGTAAACGTGGATATCAGCTCTTAGCATTATGCTTACGTAGGCATAAACATATGCTCAATGCTCATATTTTGCACATTATACTCGATTTAGTAATTACAACTAGAAGTGTTGAAGCTCCAAGTATACCAGATGCAATTGCATTCAATGATTTGATATGCGAATTAAATGTATGTTTTAAGATATATTAGTATTTACTATTTTTGTACTATTCTGTGTCTTAAAATTGTTCAGCTTTGGCAAGAAGTTCCAGCTGGTCTATTACGGTCACTGTTAGAACAGTTATATGAATTGGTATCGGACTCAAATGAGAAGAGAAATAATCTACTTATATTGAGAAATATGGAAATGGTTCGCAAAATGGTAAATTTTTTGCCAATTGTTTTTAATTCTTCTATGCCATCAACAACAGAAATGTTATTTTCATTACTTGGAGCACTTTTAGCAAAACATCCATTAACCGAAGATTTACTTTGGTAAATAAAAATTTATTCACCTAATAATATAAGTTTTATTTATAATGATGATTTGCAGAATTTATCACAGTTTGAATTTTGAAATATAACTAGACTCAAATATAATTAATTTAGTAAAAACAAAAATAATTACAATCATTCTCATAATATGTATATTATTATTATTGTTATTTTAAGTATCCAATTTATGTTTTAAGGAGTTGTGCAACGCTCCTGACAAATTTCTAAAATATTTTTCAAATCTCTTATAACCTTTATATCATTTATATAAATATTTATATAACTCGACAAATTTCATTTAAATCCGATAATTAAATTTGAAGAAATATTCACCATTATCTTACACTATAGAAAGAAAAGTAAAATAAGTTTTTCAGTAATTCGTTAAATTGCTACCATATTTTTTTGTATTACATAAAATGAAAGATATTTTTATTTTTTATTAGTAACATTTTTCAGTAAATTTTAAATTTAGGTTTATCATAAATTTTGATTTTTAAATTGAAAATGAAAAGTAAGGGATAATGGCTATATTGTTAAGTAATTATTTCATGTTTTACATTACAAGATGTGATATGGTTAAGATAATGATATTTATTCATCAATTTTTAAGTTAACAGTTTTTAACTAAGGTTTATTATTTATATTTTCAAGTTTTGGTCAGTACATAGTTTATACATTAAATACTGGCCTTAATACAGAATCTAGTCTCAAAGTAGAAGAATTTGAATCAAAAAAAAAAACCATGGATGGTTGTAATGAGTTGACTAATGAAGAAAAAACTATTTGTGTAATATTATTGCGTAACCGTTGTCTTCAACTTGTGCATTATCTATTATTTACAAATAAAAACTTAATTTGCACTGGGTAATTATCAATATAATTAATTAATTAATTATTTATTGTAGTATCATATTAAGGTACGTACATTTTTATAGGTTTTGTGATGATTTTGTACGAGTATTAGGATTTGATTGGGTACTATTGTTTATGCAATCAAATATACATAGTTCTTCAGTCATTTGGGCTTATAAAATACTCACCACTTTATGTTCTGTGCCTACATTAATGGCTAAATTTAGAGAAGCATCTAGTAATGGTGGATGGCTATTTAATACAGAACTTTTGCAAAATAATAGAGCAAATTTGATGTTAAGTAGGTTTTTTTATAAATATTGAACTCATACGATTTTCATTAATTTATATCCATGTTGACTGTATATTTTAGATTATCAACTCTCTCCAAGCTTACAAAAGAATAATAAAGATGTACTTAACAAAGTTGAAGCTTTAAATATTCCTGGTTTTCAACATCTTTCTTGGTTTCTATCTTTTCATACTGAACTTCCTGAACTATATTATTTTCTCATGGCTTTAATGTTGGGGCAACCAGCTAAGACAATTCCTAATGAAAAAAAAGTATACATTTTTTAAAGTACCATTCAGCGTTTAAAATTAATTTAACTATGAATTATAAATATATATTTTTATCTAGTTAAATCTTGATGGAATTTGGATATTCATGTTTGGTGTTCCTATAAGCCAATCACTTTCAGCTGTTAGTGACCGTATTGTACTATGTCCTGAAGCTGTTACAGCCCTTTTATCATCTGTGAGATTAATTCTGAACCAAGATAACAGAGAGTAATATTTAATAGTATTTTTTCTATTAGTTATTTTATCTAATCAAATCTATTTTGTATGATTTCAGAACCAAATATGAAAATTGGTTAGAAGATCACCCAGTCACAATAATCCAATTTCTTTTTTATTTATACCATAATCTGCCTGATTGGATGCCAGCATTTATGACTTCTGAAATTTTACATTCATTAAGTGCTACACTCTTTCCATTTACTAACTTGAATTTGAGTGAATCTTCTTCGCCAAATGATGACTGTTTTATTAAAACGCCAGATGGAACCCCACCTCATACTGCTCAAAAAGAACAATCATTAACATTACATCCATCTAGAAAATTTGTTATTGATTTCTTAAGGGTTATTGTTGTCGATTCATTATTATTACCTATAAATAGCAAGTCATTGCCACCTCTGGATTTGGTTCTTGATGTAAATCTATTTTAATTTAATTTATATATCATTCAATTTATTCAATGGATATGTATATTCATATTTTGTAGGCTTCACCTGAAGGAGCAACTTCATCTCAAGTATCAAAGTATCAAACTGAACTTCTATCAACATTAATGGATCACTTATTAGCTGCTGATATTATGATTGGTGAACAAGCAGCTGTGTCAACTGTTCCTGGTGGCAGTGCTCAAAATATTCCTCAAAATGTTTGTTATTTAACATGTCGTGTTGTAGACAAACTTTGGCAGGGTGTTTTAATAAAAGATGCACATGAAGTGTTTGATTTTATTATGAAATTAATTGTTCAAGCAAAACGTAGACCCTGTTCCGTACCTATGGAAGGATTTTATCATTGTCTTAATAGAACAACTTTATATTTGTTGTCAAGGAGTACAGATTCCATAGCTTCACAGATGCCAATTTTAGAAGCATTACATAAGCTTACAACTAACCGGTAAATAAATAATAATTATTTTCAAATATTCAATATGAATAATATTTATATGTATTTTAATTTAGAACATTGGTGTTTGGATCTGGCAATCATGAATTGGATTTCATTGGCTGTCTAATTTATTGTTTATTGCAATTGACTTCTGATATGAAAATAATGTAATATTTTATAATCTAATTGTAGATGACATTTATTTTGTTTAGTTGTTTAATCTTTGAGAATTATATTTTCACTATAACTTATATGTTCCATAGACTGGATACCAATGCAAAAACTACATGGCACATAAATCCAAATCAAACTGCTGAAGTTGAAGAACAGACAGCAAAGCAAGGACAAAATTTAATGGCAGTTGCAGCAAAACGTGTTTGGGAAGAATTATATATATCTAAAAAACCTGCTATTGAAGAGGTTGGATATATTTTAATAAATTATTTATATGTGTATTTGTGTTTTATTTATTTAAAATACAATTTAGGATAAATAATTGTTATATTTGTGTTAAGTACAAATTTGATAGTATTTAAATTTAAAAATAAAATATACAGGGATACATATTAACTACTTTATTAAAGATGCATGCCCTTAATAATATAAAGACCCTGTATATATAGTACTTATTACTTTTTGTCTTTATTTAAATTTAAATTTTAGGTTTTTAAAATTCCATTACCAATGTCACCTAATAACAAAGCTCCAGACTTACATTCCGTCCGTGAACTTATTTATGAAACTGCTCAAAAGCATTGGTTGACTTACATTGATATGGAGAAAAAATCTTTGTATAAAATGCCGTGGGAATTGCAAACTCAAATTCAATCAGTAATAATAATAAAAACAAATATGTATAATTTTTAAGTAATTCTTATAGTATTTTAAATCTTATTTATTAGAAAATCCAAAAAGTTACTGGGGGCTTAACTAGACTTGCATCTCGTGGAAAAGTCCTTAGACGTGATGAAAGCCGTTGGCAAAGTGGAAGTCTTTCTAGTATTTCTTTACCTCTATCAAGAATTACCAAAAGTGAATGGTCTACTTGGGCTAACCATGGTTTAAATGCAGTTTGTGAACTAGTTTCTATGCAAATGTCTAGACAAGCTCAGCAACAATCATTTACTGTGCGATATGTCCTGGATCAATGGTATTTAATTGAACAGGAATTGACAAGAGAGAGGGGACTGTGGGGTCCTTTTACTTCTTGCAAGTATGTTTGAATATTATTAATTTATTTGTTCATAGTTAATATTTTATTGGTTTTAGATTAGATAAGTGGATATTGGATATGACTGAAGGTCCTTGCAGGATGCGTAAAAAAATGGTCAAAAATCATCAATTCTATACTCAATACCCATATCGACCAGAACTTGAGTCTGGAGATAATGTAATTATTTTCTTTTGAGATCATATAGTTTTATTCATTTTATTAAATATTTATTTAATTTTAGAAAGGATTAAAATATCGTGTTGCCACAAGTTATGATAGCAAAGAATTTTGTCAGAAATATAAATTACCTACACTTATTGATATGGAAAATTTGGCTCCACAATCTAATGAAAATAATAAATTTATGACAGTAATTGATGGCCATGATACTTTTGATTTTGACAAAAATCATGATGATAGCGGTAAAAATTTATTTCCATTTTTGTTTCTTTTATGTATATTATCTTTTATGTATATATATAGTTTTTCTAAAACTGTGAAGGAAATTGTTATGAAGTATAAATAATTTTATTCAAAATTAAAAGATAAACATGTATTTTAAAATTGTATGTAAAGCATTTAATGGCATTCTTACATTTTGTAGATTTACCATTCAAAGGCTTAAAACGTGTTGTAAGAAGATCAACATCTGAACCAGATGATGGAATGGATGATAATGACATTGAAAGTGGAACTGAAGACCAAGCCCCACCAGATGATAATCATACAATTATTAGACTTTTGGAACCAAATGAAAAGGTAAAATTATGACATATCAACATAATACAGTAAATATAATTAAATTAAATCAATATATTTTAGAATTGGAGCAAAGTGAGTATATCATTACAATATTACAATTTACAATGATGATTTTATAATTTTATGATATACTTTTGATTTGAAAATCTGCTCTAAGTTTTTAATAGTATCTCATATTGGTATTTAGTATTTACTAAATAATTTGATTTCCTTAAAAGTTTTTCTTTTATGAAGGAAAAACTAATAAAAGCTCTGAAATAATGTTAAACTTGTTCTGGAAGCGATTATATTCTGTTTGATAAAATTTATTAAAATACTTTTGTCTTATGACAAATAATTTATTTAAGTCTTACTTTGATGTAAATACTTTTTATTTAGTAATAAATGCTAAAGATTAGGTTTATTCTATTTGTTTTTACCATTTAAAGTTTGAAATGCAGCATAAATCAATAATTTACTATTTTCACAATAATTGATAATTATTTATTTATTATTCATCTTTTCATTTGGATTTCTTTATAAAATATATTTAGATATAGTAGGAATAGTATAGTAGACTTTATTCTCATATGGTATTATTAAAATCTGCATTTTTAAAATTATTGAACTATATAAATTAATAAGTAATCGATTGACTACATTATTAATTTCTATTGACATTCCACTAATTTCGGCACTTTTAGTCTTCGAGATTCTTCTTATTAAAAAAATATACTCATCAAATGTTGAATGCCGGCCCAAAATATGATATGGACTATTAAATACATCTTTTGATAAAGCTAAGCATAAAATTGTTACAAAAAATTAAAATTTTTAAAATTAATGAAACTACCTATTATTATTTGATGTTTAGATATGTACCTATCTAGTTTTAATTTGTCTTATAAAACCACTAGTCTTATTTGTATTGATAAATAAAATAAAAACTGAATTGATATAAGTAATTGAATACAAGTTTACAACTTACAGCTGTGTATGACTTGTACAGTAAAGGTTAACTATTATACATATAATTAATATTAATAGTTGAATACTTAATATTTAATATGATTCATTCTTACCAGTAATTTTAGTATTAGCAGAAATCTTTTCATTTTTATGATATTTTATAGCTTTTACAACAGCGAGACAAAATCTTATTACATTATTTAAAATAGATTTTCTCAAATAAGTGGGGTAATTGGTTTTTCTTATTATTACAGTTAATGTTTGTATATAATTGCATTATTAATTTACTAACCTCTTTTTCACACATGGTTTTAAAAAGTGTATCTTCTTAAAATGATGTAATTATGTATTTGAGTTACAATTTTATGTAAAATATTTTAAATAGACACCTATTTATACACATATTACAATACTATGATCCTTGTTTGTTTCAAATTGCTTGTTAAATGTGATGAGTTGTTATTAATTTATAGTTAAGCCAAATAACATAATACACACAATAAAACCCTTGGCCTAAAATTAATAACATTTAACTGTATAACACCAGTATTTTAATCTTACAGATAAGTCACATGTTTCGGTGTGCAAGAATTCAAGGTCTGGATACATATGAAGGTTTACTTTTGTTTGGTAAAGATCATGTATATATTGTAGATGGGTTTACACTACTTAAAACTAGAGAAATTAGAGATATTGATACTTTATTACCTAATTCTTACGAACCGCTTTTACCAAGTCCTGGAAATGGAAGTCCAAATCGAGTACGCATTAAAAAACAAAGTTCTAAGTTTTCATATGATGATATAAGGTATTTATTAGTTTGATAATATTGCTTTAATATTTAAAATTATTATAAATTAATAATTTAAATATTTTCTTAAATTATAGAGAAGTACATAAACGGCGATATTTACTACAACCCATTGCGGTAGAATTATTTTCTGCTGATGGACGTAATCATTTATTGGCACTTCCAAAAAAACTTAGAAACAAGGTTTTTAATAGGTAATTTATTAACAAGTGTATAAATAAGTGTTTTCATGTGGTACTGTATAAAATGCTATTAGGGTTTATTATGTAAACTATTTAAGTTATTTTATAATAATTAAGTAATTAGATATTTTTTTTCTAGATTTATGGCTTATTCAACATCAATAGCAGATAATGCCCATCAATCTGTAGCTGGGCAAAAAAGAACTGCAAATGTTGAACAAAGCACAAGTCTTCTTTCAAATCTAATGGGAGAAACAACAGTTACTACTAGATGGGTGGTAATTAGATTTGTTTCTATTAATATTTTTAAAAATGATTTATGTTTTATCATGATGATAAATCAATAATAAATTAATAATAAATTTTGAGGTAGCTAGGTTAAATATTTTTGATTTTTATCTTTCTTTGTATCAGATTTTATATAAAACTTTTTTAAATGGACATTTTATAAATTATAAGGTTTTATTTTTATTTTTATATTTTAACATGTATTATGATAATAGTATAAATACTTGATTTTATTATACATATTCATAAAATACAATTTCCAAATATGTAAGTGAAAATATTTTAACTGATGTTTTACATTTTCAGAGAGGTGAAATATCTAATTTCCAATATTTGATGCATTTGAATACATTGGCGGGACGAAGTTACAATGATCTTATGCAGTATCCAGTATTTCCTTGGATACTAAATGATTATGAATCTGATGTACTAGACTTTTCAAATCCTGCCATCTTTCGGGATTTTTCTAAACCTATGGGTGCTCAATGTCCATTACGACTTGAGCAGTTTTTAAAAAGGTACAATATAGTATGATATATTAATAATTAAATAATTTTCTAATTTTAGTTTATTTATAAGAATAATATTATATTTTTTTATAAGTCATGGTAAAAATATAAACCTCTCAGTTATCATTGTTCTTTCTTTTTATCTTCATTCTTCGGCCATAATTATTTAAAAATTATAATTATTTTAAAGTAAAGACAAGTGCTTTATAACAACTATTTAAAAAAATATTAATTAGTGAATTAACCATCATTATTATTCAAAGAATCAAAATAAAAACTAAATTTCTTCAAATAATAAACATAACATAATTATAATAAATATTAAATACATATTATGTATTATAATTATGTAATGTTTATTATTTAAAGAAATTTGTCTAAATTATTTTAAATAAGTGTATAAGAAGTTATAATATAAAGGGTAGGTTGAATTATTGTTTATTATGTATTAAAGTGTAAAAATGTAGAGTTTGATTATCAGTATTAACATGTAAGGTTCGAAAAAACTCAAAATAAAAATAATAAAATTGAGCATTCTAATTTCAGTAAATTTTAAAGCTTTATATTATTCATTCAAATTAAAAATTGTTGTAAAATATAATGTTTATTTATTTTAGGTACCGGGAATGGGATGATCCTCATGGCGAAACTCCTCCATATCATTTTGGTACTCATTACTCTTCAGCCATGATAGTATGTTCATATTTAGTTAGAATGGAGCCATTTACTCAGCATTTTCTCAGATTACAAGTCAGTTTTTAGAATGGTTTATTCTTTGAACAAACATGAGTTAATAATTTGATTAATTATTTTAGGGTGGGCATTTTGATTTAGCTGATCGTATGTTTAATAGTATCCGAGAAGCATGGTTATCAGCTTCTAAAACCAACATGGCTGATGTTAAAGAACTTGTACCAGAATTCTTTTATCTACCAGAATTCTTAATTAACTCTAACAACTTTGACTTGGGTATTTTATTTAGGAATTATTCATTTATTATTATTTTTAATGTGATTACTTTTAGGATGTAAACAAAATGGAGTACAACTAAATGATGTGGTTTTACCTCCATGGGCCAAAGATGATCCACATGAGTTTATTCGAGTACATAGAGCAGCACTTGAATCTGAATATGTATCACAACATCTTCATGAATGGATTGATTTAATATTTGGTTACAAACAATTAGGCCAACCTGCTGTGCAAGCTTGCAATCTTTTTCATCATTTATTTTATGAAGGGAATGTTGATATTTACAGGTAAATTATTTTATTTTATTTTTTATATTAATCAGATATTTAATACTTTAAATTAATTTTTTTTTTTTTTTGGCAGTATTGATGATCCATTAAAGAAAAATGCTACAATTGGATTTATAAACAATTTTGGCCAAATACCAAAGCAACTTTTTAAGAAACCTCATCCTAGTAAAAAACAACCAAATAATAGAACATCTATGCTTGATGCTGCAAATCCAATTCTAAGTTCAAATACCAATTTAACGCTCAGCGATAAGCTATTCTTTTATCATTTGGACAATCTGAAACCATCTTTACAACCAATTAAAGGTTAATTATAATCTATCATATTATAATTATAGAGTTTGGTATTTATTTAACTAGTGTTTTGTTTTATGATATATTAGAACTAAAAGGTCCTGTTGGTCAAATACTTCAAGTTGAGAAAAATGTATTAGCTGTTGAACAGAATAAAGCATTAATGCCACCCAGCTTCAACAAGACTATTACTTGGGGTTTTGCTGATCATAGTTTGAGATTAGCACAATATGAAACTGATAAACCAATTGTAATCTGTGAAAGCTCAAGCCAATCACCTGGTGAAATTGTAACTTGTGTGTGCCCTACATCAAAGACTGTTATTACTGCTGGAACTAGCACTGTAATATCATATATATAATATGTTTATATTTGAATAGGTGTAATACTTACATTTTTTTCAGGTTTTGACCGTATGGGAGTTAGATTTGAATAATAAATCTTTGAAAATTGTTGATAACTTGTATGGCCATACAGAAGCAGTGACTTGTTTGGCTGCTAGTGACACATACAATATTGTTGTTTCTGGTAGTAGAGATTGTACAGCTATAGTTTGGGATCTGTGCACGAAAGCTTTTGTAAGACAGTTGAAAAAACATTATGCTCCAGTTGCCGCTCTAGCAATTAATAATTCAACAGTAAGTAAAAGTATAATTAAGGCATATTGGTGTTCAATTTATTTAATACATTTTAAAAATCATTAGGGACAAATAGCTTCATGTGCTGGTACTATGTTACATGTTTATACAATAAATGGTGAAGAATTAGCAAATGTAGATACAAGTGTTGGGCGTGCTGATAGAATGCAACAAATATTATGTGTAGCATTTTCACAAGCTATTGATTGGGATCCTCAAAATGTTATCATTACAGGGTCATCAGATGGAGTTGTTAGAGTATGTGCTTATAATTAATAGAATATTGTTTATTTGTTTAGTTACACATAATATGTATATCTATTATTTATTTTATAGATGTGGTCTATGGAATATGTTCAAGTTCCTAAAGTTCCATTAAATGCCTTGTCGAAGGAATCTTTAGTTTCTAAAGATTATTGTGATGAAAAGAGTAAAGATGTTGGACAGAGTTGTAGTATATTAAAAGCGCGGCCAATTGCTGTTCAAAGACTAGTTAAACAATTGAGTATATCTTCTGAAACTATTAATGAACAAGGATTGGTAATGAAAAGTGGGTCTGAGAGCAGTTTATCAGAGTATGAACCCAAGACTCCTGTAAAAAATATTGGAAGTACTGATAAAATAATTTTTTCTGATGAAAATGATTCAACCCCTCCAGTTCCAGTAATGAGAAAAAAAAGGTATTTTAGATAAGTTATTAGTTTTTACTTTATTAATATTTAAAAAAAATTCTAGAGCAATGAAATCCAATCCATTACTTAGAAAATCTGAATGTAATACATCAAGTTCAACTGATGAGCCAAATATTCAACAAGACTCTTTATTAGTTGTTGAATCAGCATTAAGGTTAAGCAAAAGTGAGACTAATCTTATAGAATCATTTGTTGTTGTTGATCAAGATGATTTAAGTCCAAAAATAAAGTCTGTCAGTCCTTTACATAGGTTGAGAGATGGTATAAAAATATAATTATTTAACCAAGTATTTTCAGTTTCATATCAGTATTTAAACATGTAAATATTTCATAATAGGTTTTCAGTGGCAACGTCAGTTAGTATTTCGCAGTAAACTAACTATGCATACAGCTTATGATCGAAAAGATAACACTGAACCAGCTTCAATAACATGTATATCAATTTCAAAGTAAGTATTATATTTAATAATTACACTATACTATATAATATTATATTGTATTTGGTATTTTATTGCAGGGATCATCGCACAGTATACATTGGTGATGCTAGAGGACGAGTTTTTACATGGAATGTAGTAGAACAGCCTGGAAAAGGTGTAGCTGATCATTGGTTGAAAGATGAAGGAGCAGAACAGTGCAATTTGTGTGAAGTTCGATTTTCATTGTATGAAAGACGTCATCATTGTCGTAATTGTGGACAATTATTTTGCTCAAAGTAATTATTCTTTATAGATTTCTTTATTTATAGTTAGATAAAAATAATTATTTACTATAATTTAATTTTATCTGTTCTTAGGTGTAGCAAGTATGAATCTGAAATATCAAGATTACGAATATTGAAACCAGTACGTGTTTGTAAGCCATGCCATACATCATTGCAGTCAGCCAAACATACTTAATTATTAATTAGCAGGGTTTGGATTTTATAGCAAAATAAATAGTAAAAAATATATTTCATATTAAAAAACCCCTCATTTAAAATGGAAATTTAAATTCAGTTAGAAATCCTAAAATTCATGTTTTGAAATGTTTAGCAAAATTAATTTTATTCAGAATTATTTTTCTTTATTTAAATTATTGATTATAAATATTACTTGTAATATATAATCAATATTTAAACTCATAATGTTAAATAAATGTATTCATAAAAATTGCCTTTAATGAAGTAAAAATGTATTGTTATAAAATTCAAACCTAATAAATATGCTGACGACAATTTCTAACACAAAAATGGTTTAAAAATTGAATCAAGGTTATGTAATTTGTATATAATACTCCATGCTGACAAAAAATAATTTTATTTTTAACTACCCACCAAATTTCTAGTCTATTTTGACATTTTTACAAGAGTATTGTTTTAAAATGTTACCATATATTCTCATAGCAGTTTGACAATAATTTTATATGAAGAATCCATTAAGTTTATTAAATAATAATTATAGATCTTGGAAATAGCTTTATCAAACCAACAAATTCCTTATTGACTTATAAATTTTGAAAATCAAATAATTTAATGGTTGAATTAACTATTAAAAAATGTTTTTTAATTATTTTTGAAAATTGTATTAACTTTCAAGTCAAATTATTGCTACTACTATTATTATTATTATTATTATTATTATTATTATTATTATTATTATTATTATTATTATTATTATTATTATTATTATTATATTTTATCATATTATTATTTATTATTATTTTTATTATTGTCATTTGGTATTATTTTTTATAAATTTGTTATTTATTTATTTTTATGTTTTTTTTTTTTTGAATGTATGATTAGTGCAAGTTTTACCTATTAGTTTCCGTCCAAACAACTTTGTATTGATACAATAATATCTCGGTTTTCCATTTCCTTATTCTTTAATCAAGTGAATTAGAAATCAAATTAGAAGTCTTTACTACTTATATTTATGGTATAGTTTTTTTTTAAAATTTATATTTACCTATTTAAAATACCTCTTGAATTGAATATATTTTTCCCTAATTTTATTTATTTATTTCAGTATCATTTTCTTGTTTTTTGCATGCATCATTATTTAATCTGAATGATTTAATTTGTGTATAAACATTTTTAAATTAGTTTGTATGATATGCATTCGTAAAATTGAGCACAAATGCAAACATTATGACTTTGATGAATCTTATTTAGTTTATTTTCATTCTTTTGCAATGTGTAATTATTATTTTTATATTCACTTAGGGTCTTAAGAAATATTTAATAAACATTAATTATCATAAGCACTAGGTATAATTCATAGTGTTATTCTTAGAAATAGACTTATTTTTTTAGAAATTAAAATAACACATACGAAATACTGTGTATTTAAATTCTAACACTCTTAAAGTGATAACATTTTTAGTTTATTACACTATTTTCTAATATTCTAGTTACAAACTTATTTATTTATTTTATTTATGTAATTGTTGTGTAGTTTTTAATGAAATCAATCTGTGATAAACAATCGAAATAATTAATGTAAACACGTAGATTAGAAAAACTATGTAGATTGTATTAAGTGGAATGATCTGTACTTAGGAACTTGCAAAACCACCATAATAACTATAATATCATATTAACAATGTTTTATGTAATAATTTTATTGATTCAGTAACATGTATTGAAATGTTAAGTTTTGTGAAATTCAGATTAACAGTCCTTGGAAAGTTTTACTTCCTAATTTTCATATTGACAATTGATATAACATTATAATTCAGCATTAATGTTTATTATGACATTAATTTTTATGGTTTGAACAAATACTATATGACTTAAAATTTGAGTGATTTGGAGTTATCTGGTTGTTCTATTTTCTTCGTATTGTTTTTTGAATGTATCCGTATGCAGTTATAAGCAAGTTAGGTTTCGTAAGGTAGCATATTGGGTCTGTCAAATAAAATAATATTAAACATTAATACGAGGGCATACAATTTAAATAAATTTAACTTTATTTTATTTTTTATTAATGGTTATGGTAGGCTATATTAATAGATAGGTTCTTATACAATGTATATCAGGACATGTTGATTACAATATTTGTCAAATTATAATAAATACAAGCCTACCTACAGCATGTTGTAAGAATAATTATTTTACAACAATGGAGACCAAAACTCTCAATGAATGGTGTATGAAAATTTAATAATGGACTTCACTGCCTGCCGCCATATAAGTAGATTCTCATTACTAAAATCCTGAGCCAATATATCATTCAATTTTATTCTTTTAAAATTAGCCATATATATTATTTGTGTTTAACATAAGTAATATTTTTGGCATATTTATAACTTATAAGTCATAACCTATTATTAAAGATTCATCAAGTTATATTTGTGTATTAATGTATAATTTATTATGTATTATTATTTGCTTTCATAAATATTCATCGTTGTTACCAATATTTATTTATCTAAGATTGTAATGTATATGAAACATTAAGTTCATAAAGTATTTAGACAGATAATAATGATAATTTATAAATGAAATAAGTATATGTAATCTATTATACAGTAGGTGAAGAATGGTTTGCTTGTATTTAGGTTAATAAATATTATTCAATAGCCAAATATAATTTAAAAAATATGAAACATTTATGCATTTAAATAAAATAATTATTGTGTGATATGGTGATGTCATTTATTTTGTTTGTACTATACTTTAAAGTCAATCAGTAATTTTATAATACAACTGATATTATGCTAAGACATACTAGGCATTGAAATGTATTTGATAAATTACTTTGTGGTTTGCATTAGATGTTTTATTATTACTAGTTTATAAATAGTAGCTATAAGTAATAACATTGATTATGAATATTATGATTGGTAATAACCAATATTTAAGCAGTTGTATTATAATTGTTAACTGTAGAGTAATATTGCTATTACTCTATACTGTGTATGAACAATAATAGCCAAGATTACAATGGAACAGATCAATGAGCAACGTGCTGTGATCTAGATGACTTAGTAAGTGACACAAAGCATGATTGTTGAATGATACATGATCTGCTTACCAGTATTGAATAGTTTGCAGTATTAGAATTTGTAGCTATACACCATGTGTAGGTACCTAAACATTGTTCAGTGATTTAACATATATTATATCCATCAAAATGATGTCATATAGGTGATATTATAGGTTAAAAACCTACTACCAAATATAAAGAGAATATTTCCAAAATTATTTCATAATATCCCTTTTGTAAAATATTAACTAATGAATAGTAAATAGTAATTACAATAGTATTAATTACAATAAATAATAGCATTATCAAATGTAAGATCCTATAACTTTATTTTCTTCTTAAGATTATTAAAATATCAACAAGGATTATCATACAACATTACAATAACTTTAATTTGACAGCATTTTTTGGACTGTCCAGGTTCTTTGGAGTATCAGTAAAATAGCTCTAAACAAGTTTAATAAATTTTGTAAGTATCAAAGGCAATACATATGTTATTGAGTATGTTATGAGACAGCATTAATAATATTAAAAAAAAAATTGTTAAAAAACAGTTTAAATGTATTTCCAACTCATAATAACAATAGTAAAAACTAGTTATAAAATTTAACATTAATAATGTAAAAATAATATAATTCAATAAATTTGAATACATAAATAAAAAACAACATGCTAATAATTAGATTATTTCAATTGCCAAATAGAGTTTGAAAAGCATTAGGTAATAATTCAACAATATCTGTTGTAATCATATTTCTTCCTTTTGCTTTAAATGTAATTTTATTTGTATGCCTAGTGAGTGTACTAGCTGCATAGGCAGCAAGTACTTCTGGATCTAATTCATCACAATAGTGAGTTTGCTTGGAAGCCCAATAAGCAAAAGTACCCATACTTCCAGCCAATATATCTCCTTGGCCACCACATCGTCTAGTTGAACCTTGTTCGTTGCACACTAGAGTTCCTCTTTTGTTTGCTATTACATCTTCAGCTCCTTTTAATACAATAACATAGTTACCTCCTAATTTATTCATTAGAGCCTGAACATCGGTCACTGTTGGTTCATATGTTTGACGCCCAATTAGCCTACTAGATAGTTTGGTCAATTCATGAACATTTGGTGTAAGATAAATGCAACCATTATAGTTTCGGAATGTTTCTGGTTCTATTACATTAAGAGAATCTGCATCAGCTATTATTGGCATTCTTTTATTGTTAAAATTTGATTCTCTACTGATATGTTCAAAAATACGTCTAACAGCATCTTGAGCAATACAGCTGGTACCTAGTCCTGGTCCAACAACTAGAGAGTGAAGTTTGTCTAACCATGGTTTTAAAAGATCAATGCAGTCAGGGCTGTCTAAATATGGTAACACAATAAGTTCTGGGGAAAATGATTTAATTACTGGTGCAGCAGATTTGAAACAAAACACATAGACAAGATCAGCTCCAGTACGTAATGCACTAATGGCAGCATAGTAAGGGGCTCCAGTATATTCTTCACAACCTCCAATAACACCAATTCTTCCTGATTGTCCTTTATGCAGATTATGCGACAAAATTGGTAACAGAGTTTTGCATTTGCTCAACATATTTAGGTGTGAAGTCATTGTGGGAACTACCTAAATTTAAAATAACTATGTTATAGATATTTTTTGCAGGAAAAAATATAGTAATCAAATTACATATTATATTACTAGATATAGAATAATGGAGATTATGGTACATTGAAGTATTACAATGAAATACTTACGGAATAAAAGTTAGAAACGATTAATTGGCGAATTTATGGACTTAAAATACAATTTCATAACAGGTACTCATTATAAATACTTCGTAGTAAACAATTAAAAAATGATGAAAAATGATAAAATATTAAAATGTAATTGTAAAATAATAAATGACAAAAACCGTTGTTTTATGTTATATTTTTATCAATAAATTTTATCATTTTTAAGAAATAAGAGATAATAAATACCCATAGAGTATAGACCACAGAATATATTATGAACCATAAACCATGGAATCCATTTAATTTTAAATATTTTCATTTTTTTTTATACAAGTAGGCAGTAACTATGGATAACTATCTACAACTGTGGTATAGAACTATAGAAGTATAGACACAGAACGACAGAACATAATATTCTGTGCTATAGACATAAGCTTAGTTTAGACTGTAGGGCACAATTTAATTCTGTAATTAGGTATATTATATCTTAAATCGTGCTATAGGGTTATTAAAATGTTGACCCATATGGTCATATACTAGGTATATTTTATAATGAATAAATAAGACTTATGAGTGGTGTATATTATACACTAACAAATTTGTTTTCTTCAATTTTAGTATAATTATAGCCATAACTTATGTAATTTTCATGTTTTACCTTAGTCTAAAATAAATACTTCGACCTTAGCTAGTTTACTTATTTTATCTGTAGAAAACAATTATTAGAATTTGTAGCAAGAACATAAATTAAAATCCAAACCATTCAAAATAAAATTTTAAGATAAATCACTAACGTCCCACCATATATCTCCAACTATACTCTACACACTGATTTAAATATTAAAACAGTTCACGCTGAAGCAATAACATTTTTCAAAAGATTCCACAATAGACTTCCATATCATCCTAATTCCCTTGTATTCAATTTAGCTTCACGCATAATTCCAGGCAATCCCTCACAACGACTGAAAAGAAGTTGGTGTCAAGATTTATTAAATGAATGAATTAAGTTATTAAAAAAAAAAAAAAATAGGTAGTGTTATCACTATTTACTGAATGGCTTCTTCCCTCACGTTTTCATGTACAAAATATTATATATCATATTTTTCAAGTTTCTAGACTTATAGATTTTGAATAATGACAAATATTTAAAACCGTTAGAGGATAAATTGTTATTTTATGTAATTTTGTATAATAAGCATTAGGTAGTATATATACTATATATACAATATTTAAATAGGCACCATTGATATTTTTAATACAATATTATCTTACATATGAATATAAGTAAACTGTAGAAATAAATCTGATTATTCTTAAGTTTTGCACAACTATTATTTATGAATATTTTATAAAGAATTTAACAATTTTTATACACAAAACTAAGTATATAATGCATTTAAAAATACAAATTTATTAACATTTTACTCAGAATAAGTTTTGAGAAATTACTACCTATATGATTTATTATGATACATGCAATTAGTCTAATAGTAATTTTTTTCCCAGAATTCTTTTTCTTCTCTTTCTTTAATGACTTCTTCAAGATAAGGTTGTAAATAACGGTCATCCTATAAATTAAATATGTTCCAAGATATATTATAAAAGGTTATATTTATATTATAGAATATTAATGGTTTTAAATATTACTTCTTCAAACTTTGTCCATTGTTCTTTTGGTAGTTCAATTTTTTGTATAGAGAGTTGCATTGCACGTATAATTCTGAATGACCTCTCATCCACTTTATGAGCCGGTAATCGCCTCAATGCTTCTTTGACATCATCATTTTCTTGCAAAACATCATCATGGTGTAGTCCTTATAAAAAGAGTTATTAAATAACGACTAAATTTTATTAGCAGTGTGAATTGAGAAATGTGTTACTTACCATATTTATTGAAACCAGATAAGTTGTAGGCCCATCGGCGAACAGCCACTAAAATAATGAGAAAAAACAAAACGGTACTAGAATGTATTTTATATACGAAATTGTCCTTTACTTACCATTGGAAGCTAAAGCTTTTATAATAGGCATGTTGAAAATAACAATTAATTAATTTAAATTTCTTGAAAAATATGATGCGCTGCTGAAATGGGCGAAAATACTAAATAATCAAATTACTGAATAATGAAAATCTGTAAATTTCTTTTTATCTCATTGGATTGCTGAAATGACCTTTATCATTTAAATTCATATTTCATTCAGTGTAGCCATTTAAAACATAACCCACAGACTAAATGAAAATTATTACAGAACAATAATGTTTTGGAGGGAAATCTATAGATAATAAAAATAAGTTTTACCCAGATATTTTTAATATAATAAAATCTGTGATTTTTCCTCAGACTTTAGACTAATAATTACTATTTTATTATTTAGTATTAGTATTTCTTTATTAGATCTTTTTAGGTTTTGCTTATAAATTATTAATATTTCTAGAGGAATCATAATATTAGGAATTAAGCTAACACGGTAAGTCGTTGCTCATTGTATTTAAAATTGATGTATTAAATGTTCTGTCATATGATGATAGATGTCATGAATTAAATATTGTTATAATAGTGTAATTATACAGTCAACTCGCAATATAACGAATTTCAAGAGACCGAGAAAAAAATTTGTTATATTGAAAGCTCGTTACATCGAAATTTGTTATATCAAGAGAATATACCTATTAAATTTGTTATAATGACACTTGAAGAAAAATTAAAAATTTAATTCATTAAAATTATTTAATAATTATATTTATTTGCATTCATATGTACAAAATACATGAGTTATATAAGTATGTATTTATTGTTTAATTTCAATACTTCAATATAAGTTATAAATATGTTACATATAATATTGCCAATAAAAATTTGTTATAGTATTAATAATATCTCTACATATACATGAGCATTTATTTTTTTAAAGAAATTGATATTTTTGATTGTTTGTGACTGCTTGAGCTCACCTTATCCAATAGTATTATCCAGATTTAAAATGCTAGAAAACATACTGTAGTCAATATCATGTTTCTGTAAATAACTTAAGATAGAACCAAGACCTAATTTGACTTCCTTTGAGGTGATGGTGGGGTTTTCAGAAGATTGTTCTTCGTCATTGTCAAGTCTTAGTACTTATACTACTGCATGATAATCACCAGATAAACTTTGTAATAATATCTTAATAAGATTATTATATATTTTTTATAGAGTATTATACACTATAGACATTTATTTTATCTTAATTAAAATTAAAAATTTGTTATGGCAAGCTTTAAACTTGTAGAAATCCATTACATTGCGAAACTAAATACATCGAAAAAGATTCGCTATATTGAGGAGACCAAAATACATTACATTTTTTCGTTTATTGAATTTTGTTATATCACAAGTTGACTGTATAGTGTATGTGTCAACTTTGTTGTTTGTCTTTATATCATGAACTAAGATAATTTGTCTTATATTTACTTATATAATTATATATTTAAAGATTTTATATAAACTATTTGTTTCAGATAAGATATTTTTTTCGAGATGAGTAACTTTGATTTAGAAAAAATGTTGGAAACAATTGATGATCTTAGTACTTGTTTAGATGTAATGTTATGTTCTAAAGATACTGTAGGAGGACAAGAGATATTAGAATCTTTGGATCAGTTGGATAATTTAATTCCATCATTTGAAAACCAAATTATTGTTCTTGAAAATGCTTTGTCAAAAGAAAGAAATTTTCTTAAATCTGTGAGTTGTCTTCAATAAACTTTTAAATTTATTTTAATTGAATTTTTTATAGTCAGGTCAAAAACATTTAGAAGAACTTAAAATAATTGAGGAAAGATGTGATTACATGATTGAAAACATTCCACTACATTCTTATCATACTAATGAGCACAATCATCAATATGAATTAAAAGAATATAGAGGTAATAATTTGACTAATATGACTAACATATCAATGTCACCTGTATCAGTCTGGAACAATACTTACTCTCCAGTTGAAACGACTGTAAATCATACTACCTTATCAAATAGTACATCATTGAGTACTACTATGATGGGGCAATCATCAAAATCCCAAGCTTATAAACAAATACCAGATATGCCACTTCTAAAACTTGTTGACAACAATGAAATGGATACTGTTCCAAAGTAAAATTATTTTACTACCATAAAATATTACTATTTAAATTATTTTTGTAATTTGAATAACTGTTGTGATATTTTAGGTATATGAAAGGTCGTTTAACTTCATCAAATGTGAATACTGTAATTAATAGTATTAATATTGCATTAGAAAATAAGTATGGCATTTTACAAAAGTCGAGGACTACCTTGAAAAAAAAAGATCTAGATATGTATAACACTTGGAAAATTCAACAAAATAGTGTTGGTCAAGGTATGAATCCAGTAAAATTGGTTTTAAAATATATAAAATGTTTAAATTAATACTTTTAGGCCAGTATTTTGTGTCAGCTGCTGATATTACTAAATTCAGTGAAACAAAAGTGGATAAAACAACATTAAACATTATACCAATCTTAAGACATTTAAAACGGTTAAAAGAATCACGAGTAGGTGGTTCTGTTTATTATTTACCTTACTAAAAAATTTTAAATTCATTGGAATAAAACCATATATTTTAATCACATTTATTACTAATATATATATACTTTTTTGTTAATAAAAGCAATTTTTTTTTTTATTGACTGGTACTATTAAATATTTTCTTTAATAAGTTCTCAAAAATAACCAATGCTCCACTGTACATTCCCAATCTAATATTAGAGTTATCTTTTTTTTGTCTTAATTCCTTTTCTGTTTTAATTGTTATATCTACTACAAATTTTTATTATTGTACTTTATTATATTAAATTTATATTCTGTACTTTGAGCTGCGACCCGTATTAAAATAAAATAAATAAATAAATACAATTATTTTTCACATTACATATACTTATTTTGCTCTTTATTTAGATTTTTTATTTCTTATTAAAATAACATAAAAAAAGTTTTCAACCTGACTGAATAATTTCTTATCTATGAACTTCCAAATAATTTTCATTTGAATGAAATCAACACTTTTTCATTTTTTTATTCAATTATAATTATAAAAACACACATCATTGTAAAACCAATAGATTTCATTACTTCGTTCAGAATCTAAAAAACAATTTATTATGTACTGTGTTTTTAATACCTAAAGGAGCTTTAAATTCAATTATTTATTTATCTATTCAATACGCTTACATATTTAGCCATTGCATAGATATCTACTTAGTATTTTGGCTACTGTGTACACACTGTCACATTATCCAATAATCATATATTCATATGGTTGTGATTAATATTTAAGTCCTGACTAAATATGAGGAACTATACTTGGTAATATTTGACGAAAAAATCATAAATCAGTGATAAGTTATTACATGTTGTTAAGTAGGATAAGGGAGTAAAGACCCTATGAGTAAGCCATAATTATTTGAATTTGAATTCCTCCCTCCCTCAAAAGGTATTCTCAGTTGTGTTCCTGCTCCTTTTGGTTCCATTAATGTTGATTATTAATGACTAAAAAATATTATTCATTGCTATAATTATTGTTTCTTCTAATACTGTTCTCTCCATAAGACGATAAGTGATCAAGTCATAAATAATAAATATACAAATTTGAGTTCATCCTTATTCCTAGTTCATAATAAATAATATGCAGTATTATTTAATATTATATTCCAAGCAGTTGGATGTAGGTAAAATGATCAACGGTAATATCTGTTTAGTAGTCACACTGATTATTCAAATATCCTAATCACAAAGTTATCAAGATATGAATATATCAGATAATGTAATTGAAATTACCCTAGTTAAACATGATATAATATGTAATTTTGAATATTATTCAAATATCATATAGTTCAATGGGTTCATATTATATAATTACTATTTGAATCACTGTCTAGGAAGATTAGCTCAAGACTGATTTAAACATCACAGTCTGTAAAGTACTGAAATATTCCATTCGAGGTACAAAATTGCCATGGACCGTGATTCTTTGTTCGTAATCTAGAGTCACCATGGTACTCGTTAGTCATTACTATAGTACTATAATCTATAATTATCTATAATAATCTATAATCTATTCAGTGCTACTAGCGCTGTTCTGTGGTAGTTCTGTAGTAGTGTTACGTCACGATTATAAAGTTCTTTATAATCGTCAGTAGCGTCCACTGATCTCGGCTTTATCTAAGGCGGTATTATAAGTATTTTGTTATCATTATTGTTGATAAACACAAAATGATTAAAAGTGTGAAATGTGAATATATTTAATCGTTCAATTTATTAATCTAATGAATACTTAGTTTTTAAAATTAGTAACATTGTAGTGGACTTAGCCATGTGGAAATGTCATAAATGTGGCAAACCTGTTTATTTTGGTAAGCCATGAAACTTAAGTTGTTAATATTGAGCGTAAACAACTTTATTTTACTTGTTTAGCGGAACGTAAACAATCATTGGGTTATGATTGGCATCCGGAATGTCTACGATGCGAAGAATGTAGTAAAAGATTAAATCCTGGACAGCATGCAGAGGTATTAACAATATAAATTATTGTGTAGCAATTAGTATTTTTATTATTATGTGTTTACCATGAATTATATTTTAATTAGCATAAAGGTGTTCCATACTGCCATGTCCCTTGTTATGGTGTCCTTTTTGGACCTCAGTTGTATGGTCACGGTACTAGAGTTGAATCTCATACTAGTTTTGGAAGAGTTGAAAACAAATATCCATTTGGGCCAAATATTGAGAGGTTAGAAATTTTTGTTTATCTCATCAATTATTACTTGATTTTTTTTTATTGCATTTGATTTTTATCATAGGTCTGAGTTGGATGAAAAACTCAAAATATACAATAAGTATTATGAAGGACGTAGTGGAGAGATTCGTAGCCGTGAGGTATATTATATTTTAATATGTCATACACAGACAAGTGACAATAGAGTTTAAATTTAATAAGAATATTACTGTTATAGGTTAATGGTCGTCCCATACTGGAAGGATCATTACGTATTCATTGGGCTGTCACGGACATAATTCATCTGAAAGAAGATGATGACCAAAGAATCAAAAATAGAATCCTCAGAGAAACTGATGTGCCATTAATGGTAAAATGTATGGTTTTTCATTTAAATTGTATGTAATGTAATGTTTTTTTTTTTTAATGGGTTTCCAGAAACTACAAAGTAAATATGTAACAAATAATTCAAAAAATGGCCATCAAAATGGAAACAATTTAAGTAAATTTAATACATTACCAAATCATTTATATCACAATGATGTTAAAGATGAACTTGATAAATTATTGAAAGTAAGCTTTTTAATTAAAATAAATATATCAATTAATTGAAAATATAAGCTTAATAAATTAAATTGTGTATTATTGGAATATTTTTTTTTAAAATTATATTTATTATTTATATTAAAATGTGATTTTAAACAATTTTTTTTTTTATTTAGGTATTTAACAAATTTGATTTGAATATTTTGATTTTAATTATTTAGGTTGAAAGAGAAGAGAACGATGTTGAAAAAACATTCAATATAATAGCTTCGACATTATCTAATGAAGAAGATTTTATCCCAGATAAAAATGATGAATATTCAAAAAATTTTGAATCTCAATTAGAAAAAGAAGAAGTTGATAAAACTTTGCTGAGAAGTCATTCATTAGATGATGATACAAGTGATAATGATTATAATGATGAAGGACTTTCTGACCATCCAGATGAGTTTATTAACAATGTGGTATTGCGTCGAAAATCTGGTTCAACAGCAATCAAAAGAAGGCATGACATATTGAATTCTTGTATTTTTTAAAGTATAATATTTTTGTATGAATTTTAGAACAGGAAGATTAAGTGGAAAGAATAGGACAAAATTGAAACGTAGATGTTCTATAAACGGTCATTTTTATAACCGAGAAACAAGTTTTTTCACTCCTCCATATGGTAGTCAAATGTCTGTTTGGGTTACTTCATTGGTCACTACACCCGAAGTCATTAATTTGATGTTGGATAAGTACAAAGTTGACGGAAAAGCAAATCAATTTTCTTTATTCCTTGTGTTTGATAATGGAGGTAAATATATATACATATATATATATATATACATATATTTTTGACTGTTAATTTATTCTTAAATAAAATCACAGAACGTCGTAAACTGTTGGATGATGAGTATCCATTAATTGTAAGATTAATACAAGGACCACATGAAGATGTTTCAAGATTGTATTTGATGGAAAGCCGATCCACAGATGAAATAAGTTGCGATGTTGCTCAATTTTTAAATTTTAGCATACCAGAATGTAAAGCTATTTTGGCCGGTTATGATGCAGAAGAAGAAAAACATATTATTGCAGTACAAACTAAGTAAAAACAAGTTACCTATTAATATTAATTGTTGTAGTTGAATTTAACCTAAGGACTTAACTTCAAACCTGCACTGAAACTTCTGATGAACCTCTGATTATAAAAATTGAAGTATTACTTTTAATAGAAACTTCAATTGATTCCAAATATTCCAATAAGTAAAGTTTAATCAAAGAATAAAATAGAATAATACTTGATATTTTTCACCTACTAGGAAAATTTATGGATTATGAATGTGTTTTTGGCAGGGAATAAGAGTGAATTTGAAATTATTTTCCTTATAGATTAAGCAAATCAATATTATAAAATTATAATACTATAATAAAGTACATAACAGTAAATTATGTACTTAACATAAGGCTATTTATATTATCAACTTTTTCATAATGAATATATAGTTCTATTTAAGTTTGGTTTGAAAGATTTACAAGTACTAAAAAATTTAGTTTAACTTTTTATATTTGTAAAAAATCAATTAGAAATTTGGATAATTGGCAATGCTGTAACTGGTAATAAATATTTTTTTTTTTTGGGGGGGGGGGTTCTAAAATAATTTGTTTTCTAATTTTATTATATTGTATAGGCTATTTAATGAATCATTAAATTCATAATATTGTAGTCCTAATATTTATTAATGAAATTAACATTTAAAAATTGTTTTTGCTTAATTTAAAAATAATTAGTTATTAAAATCTCTACGTTTCTTTGTTTTTCACTTGAAAAGCGATTTATAACTTCTTCTGGATCAACTTTAAAAGGAGTTCAGATATTTCAAAAATTTCATCAAATGTATGATCAATATTTTCATGTAACTGAATTAATTAATTTAGTATTGTTTTGATATGTTGTACAGCTTTTATCAAGTCACAACTAACTGATTGTAAAATTTTACATAGTGGAAGTGTCATTGAAAACAGAGTATTTGATGTAACCATATTTAATATAAATTCACTAGTAACTATAGCTCGATAAAATTGAAGTCCTTTTGATGACATATTGATGTTTTAGTGATAACACTGCTGTAATGTTTATAATTATTCCAAATAGATATAAAAACAAGAATATTATATTTATTTGTCTGACACAAATGTATTATGTTTATTGATTATTCTAGACTATCACATAATATGACACGAAAAATTTTCAGGGGGGGGGTTAACCCCTCAAGTACGGCCTTTAAAATTGGATAATGTCTTTGAAATAATAAGTACACATTACTCTGTATGTTTGATTGTGTTGTATTTTATTTTCAGGTATGAAGAAATGAGGAGAAGAATTAAACAACGCATGGAACAGTTAAAGGTTCGACTTTAACCATCTCCATTTCAATTTTATTTTATTTTTATTAATTTTTTTTTATTATAAAAAATATTCATTGTATTTTAATAATCAATAAAAATATATATAAAAGATAATGTGTAGTATTTACATTTATATATTTTTATTTTCATATGAAACATATTATGTGTACACAAACTCATATTTCACAGTATATATATTTATTTTAGATTATACATAGTTTAACAAAGATATATTGAGTGCAATCAATGATCTTTTGATTGTATATTTACAAGATTCATTCCATGAAATTCAAATTAATAGAACTTTCACCATGCATTTAGCAATTTAAAATTATTTTTTATTTAAATTCTCATAACAATTGTCTTTTTTTTTAAAAAAAATTAAAAATGTTACTAATCCTAAATAGTTTATACTAAATAGACTATGATAATTTAAATAATGGCTTTGGTACAAATATGATAATGTAAATATTTTGATATTTTGTTAAGAATATATCTATTTTATAATTAGAAAGAAAAATCAAAATATTATTGTCCATATTTATTGTTAATTATTTAATTTATTTATAATATTTTGTATATTTTTATACTGATTATAAATCATAATTTCAGTTACTAGGTAAATGTAATATGTGATTATGATCTGTTTATCTTGTTTACAACGCAAATTATTATATAAAATGTATTGTCTGCTATTATTGCTTTTTTAATTATATTTTGTGAAGTACAAATCACTTAATATTATTCAAATAATTTTTTTAAATGCATTAATTAATATTATAGAGATATTTTAATAGCAAATAAATATTAGTTAAAAATGTTTAGCTAAAATAATGTATATTCTGATTAAAAGACAGTGGTCATAATAGATAGTTGGTTTTACTTAAGTGTTTTACTTTAGGTTTTTAATTTATTTTTATTCCAAGATTACATGGAGCTTTGTTATTCCAGTAATACGATGTTAATCATCTATTTTATTAGCAATAGTATCTAAATATTTTAAATTAAATGGATAGCGGATATTTTTAAAAGTATTTTGTGAATTTTATTCTTGTATAAACAATTGAAAACTTCACTGAAACACCGCATCTCTAAGTCAAGACTACAAACAATGTTATTGAATAATTTATTATGATAAATATATAGTAGAATTATACTTTTATGGTAAAAAAATCGATTGTACCCATTGGTAATTTATCTTTGTTAATTATATCCTGTTTTAATCATATAATTTTTTTGACCTTTCAATTTATTTAAACTATGTATGTATTTTTTTATAATATGTATTATTAATAGCTTATATTAAATATTAAGAGCAGTCGGGAGTTCTTTTTCCAGGGGATCTTTGAACTTCCAGAATATGATTTCTTATGGCTTATCAACGAATATGAACTAAAGCATTATCTTAGTCTCAACAGAATAAAAATGTCTTATTATGTAAAAGTTTACATTAGAAAATATTATGTATTTAAGTTTAAAATAAAACAAAACTGGTATCCAAATTAACAAACTAGAAAAAAATTCATTATAGATAAGATTGAAACCTCCTTCACTAAAGTAGAGCTACTATGAACTCCATAGATATCAGTGGTCGTGTCGTTACATAAACACAATCAGGGTTTGATTGGTGGGGGGGGGGGTTGAAGCATCAGTAGTTCAATGAAGTAATTATTACCTAAAATAGTTTCCTTGTTGGGTTCAGTTTCTAATAATAATTAAAACATAGATATGTATTACAATAATTACCAAATTCCAATGAAACTTACTACACATTTTTTTATCTACTTTGCAATAGAAATGTAAAAAATGGACATAATATATAATAGACATTATACACTACATAGGTAATAATTTAATATATAGGTATTGTTAGGTAACTTAGAAAATTACTTGCGGGCCGCATATATTTTGAATGGTAATGATTAAAAAATATTAAAATGTATGAATTATATACTAATTAATTATAACTTAATAATTTATAGTTATAACTTTTAATGTTACAAACAATCCATATTCTATAGTTCATAATGTATATATTAGAATAATATACATAAAATAATATTAAAATTATATTGAATTTTTTATTTAAAATGTTGGTGGACGGTATCTTTCTGTTTCTTTGATTATTTTATTAATATCCACGGCCCACAGATAATGTTGATGTTGACAACCGCAATAAATCGTCCAAATGTGCATGAGCTAAGCGATTTTTATATCTGTTTTTAATAAATATTAGTTTACTAAAAGTAGCTTCACACAAATAAGTTGTCCCAAAAAAATGTTAAAATTGTTCTTACATTTGGTAAAAGGGAAGGATATTGAAGTTCTTCAAGTGTATTTCAAAATTCTATTGCATTGTTTTTACCATTAAACATATCTTTTAATGTTATGTCTTGCTGTAAGTCTATTAATTTGCTGAAAACATAAGTTACGGTGTCATCGGTAATAACTAATAAATATTCTAAACGTAGTGTTTTCAACAGTTACTGTGATTGAGCTAGGTAGTTTGGACAAATTGTCTTGGCCAATGACTCAATGTACACTTGTCTTCTGAAGCATAATATATACGAAAATTGTTCAGTTGTAAATCCAGCTTTCATGTGTGAAATTTGAGAAGTGGTTTTAATTCCTACTTCATGGACTATGGAGAGTGTTTAGTATAAGTTGATTAGGGATAGTAGGGTAAACATTAGATAAAATGATTTTTTTGAACCCATTTATATGAGTCTATGAATTGCGATTTATATTTCATTGACATGAATTGAAGAGTGGGTTTTGAGTAGATTTTCCATGATGGCTCAACTATTGAAAAATATGCAGAATCTATTATTTGAAATACGTGATTCAAATTGTATATTTTCTGCGGGTATAATTTTACTGATAGCGGTGACATATTCGATTTGTTTGATGTTGTTAATAGAGTTAAATAAAATTGCTTGGTTCATTTTCGGTAATGTAACATTGGAGGATATTCTGCAAAATGTTGTAGTATTACGTAGGTATATGTTGGGAAGACTATCGGAGATATTCATTATTCATGTCGTCAGATAATATGGTGACGATGGCCCATCGTTATGGGTATTTATTTAATTGGTGTAATTTAGGTAATAGTTAAAACCTGCAACGCTGAATTTTAAACAAACTGGTGTGTTAGTGCTATCGATAGCTAAACATGCCATACTATAAAGCACTATACACGATCAATATTATTGATCAATATTTGATATTGACAATAATATTGACATTTGACAGTGTATGAATCATATTGAAGGCGTGTTCAATATATTAAAATAATCAAAGTTATTTTGATATTTATTGATAGATTGTCAGTATTATTTATTATTATTATTATTTTATATATTTTTGCATTGATGTATTTTGTTTTTTAATGAATGGATTAACCAAAGTTAAAATTTCATCGAAACATTTATCATTCATTCTTAAAAATGTTTTGAAATAATTTTTTTCAAAATTGCGCAACTCTGTTAATAGCTTCGCGTGAGAATAATATTGTCTATTTTCAACCACTCTTTTGACCAAGTTTTTTGTTGTTTTTTTTTACTTTTTTTGTTTTTTTTTTTTGATCAAGTGACAAAGCAAAAGCAATAGCAATTATCGCGTTCTTTTCGTCAGACGTTTTGACTGAAACTGAACAATATATTCAATATTATTGATCGTGTGAGTGCAAACAAATTGAAACATTTATTGAAACATTTATCGATGTAAATATTGAGCAATAATATTGATCGTGTATGGGCGTTGAACACGAACTGAATTAAAGTTTATACATAGTGTTAGTACTAGTATCTGTGTTATATTATTGTTGTATGTTATTATTGCATGGTATGTTCAAATTATTATACTATAATAAGAATGCAATTTTCTTTTATTGGAAAAAAGTCCCGATTTTTTAAATTGAACAGTTGACAACCCTGGTACTTACATCCATTTTAAAAAACTATAAAAAGAATCACCTTGATACTGTCGTCTGCCATACTAGTCAGAAACGTCTTACCTTACCAAGGTGGCAATTTTCTTAATTTTTCAATATATACAAATATTTTTACGATCAGAAACTCTAAAATACTAAATAATAGGAACTGACGCAAAAGCTATAATATTACGAACCGAGACGCCGTTCTGGTACGTTTCGGTCTATTTCGAGCACTGTATTGACTATAATTTTATACTACAATTCACAAACAAATGCCTTACTCTGCATCATAAACTATTAAAAATTCAATAAATAGTAAAAAAATTCAGAATAGTTATTGACATTTTTGGAGAGACTTTAGGGACTAATCTCTTTCCTCTAATTGCGTCTGTGTCATCATAAGTTTTCTTCTCATGGCAAACTAAAAAAATGTCAACTATTCATATCAACAAACAAATACCATCCAAATAAATTTTTACTATCAATTCTGTTTTATAGTAAACCATTTTCCCCAAGAAAGAAATTTATAGATAAATATTATTCAACTAAAGAGCTAGGTAATGAACTTTATTTCCGGACGAAAAATTTTCAATGGATGATAATTCAACAACTGGTGGACTTAGTTATACACATAATATTAAATATAGCGTATGAAAAATGTCTCAAGCATAATTTAATATCAATAGAAATGGGCAAATGGCCAATAGGAAAACTCTTTATAGACTTCGATTTTCAAAAATATATTTCTAGCTTTTAAACTTTGACCAAAGTTTAAAACCGATATTCAAAAGTTTTTCATTCGTTAATTCCATTTTGTTTTATCACCATAATTAAAAATCCAAGTCCAATCCACCCTGTTGAAAGTCTTCTTCTTTCCAACGAAAAAACAATTATCGAAATTGGATCTTTTTATGAGGTGTGATGCGTCAGAGTTTTTCCCGTGAAGTGTGTTTTGAGTAAAATATTACGTTTTTAATAACTTATTACAGTTTTAAAATTTAAAAATGAATTTTTAAATTATTTTAATTAAGTACTTATAATTTAAAGTTCAAACGTTTTTCGTTCTTGTTGGAAAAAAAACATTTTACAATTGATTATAAGTCTAAAATTTTAAATCTATATTTATATGCACATTTTATTATTGCTAGACCGTTCAGTCTATTTTCTCTAGGTACCTATAGTTGAATTTCTAGTGTAGAATTTTAATATTTTATATACGATTTTTATATAAACTTATTTTAACCGAAGCTGTTGTTACTTGAAGTATTGAAAAAAATGTTCAACATTGTATACATATTAGAAAAAATATCTTAAGGAATAAAAAGGATTTCGGGGGATGTGCTTCAGTGCCCTTTCATTACTTCTCTTGGTATGTTACCGATTCGCATTACACATTATTACGCGTGTAGTAGTCACCTCATCGTCCCATGCTCTTAAAGTTTACAACGATGAATTTGGATATCTTAAGATTATTACATTTATATACTTAATCGCAATAAAATTGAAATAATATTTTGTTGTTCTGTGATCCCCTTCCATTGCTGACGTTTCATTTCAAAATTTGTATCATGTGTTTGTAGTAATCGCAGTGCACGAAAAATTATAAAAGTTGACAGAATATTATCTGTTTCTTTATACCCATTGTAATTTTTCGAATATACGTCGACACTTTTAATAACAATATCGCTGTATTAGAGGAGGATGACCTTATTTCAAATAGAACGCTATCGTTCTGAGTACCTAATTCACAGAGTTTCAAAAACATTTTTCCCCTACTAATCATTCTTAGTATGTATGTAATTTATTATTCCCTTTACGGGCTACCTAATATTTGCACATGAAAGGGAACCACAATCAAAGGACCGCATGTACGCTCAGGGTTAAATGCTCTCAATATGTTGTAGGTAGGTACATGAAAAATTCAGTTTTGTATCTTAGAATCATCAAAAGTGTATGTCATGGCGTTTTATTTGATAGAAATAAATAGTAAGGTAGGTAGTTAAAGTCTATACATTTCAAATGCAATAAAAACCAATTATGGCTATCTACAAGGTGTTTTTAACAATAGTAATATATATTGGTGTTATAGATTTTAGAGTGAACTAGATAACATAACATAATATAATATTATATTTTATTTATTTTATATTCTAATATCAATTATAATAGGTAGAGTAATACGAAAAATTAAGTTAATGATAACCAATTGATACATAATATTATAATATGATGTGTGTTTGATGTATAGTTTTTATTCGATATGTTGACTCGAACTATTTCGTAACTACGTGAATTATTCAATGTCATTGATATGATGCGATATGACACGCACGAGCTTACATCGAATAAACTGAATCGGATCTTTCTTTAAATTTCTGTGATATTGAAAACAAATCATGAAACTGTATTTCATGAAAAACGAGACATATAATAGTATGTATAATGTATATATATATATATATAGGTCTGTTCTTTATATCATCCATTCAGTATGCAAGGAATTATATCTCGAATTCTCGGATCGTCTGCTATACAAATATGATTCATTGGTATGTAATTAATATTGCGCGTGGGTGTGTATTGGTGTTTAACCATTGAGAATTGTATGCGGTGAGTCAGTTTTGTCTATTATCGAAAGCCTATATTATGTAGAAACATATTAATTGCGTTCGGCATGGTCTAATTACAAATTTGAAATCTATACAAGTATGTACTTAATGTTATTTCTACATCATATTATATGCTTTAAGTTTTCCTGTTCAAGTGAAAGAAAAATTAAGTACGTGTCGATTTATATATTTATATAATAATCATATGTTCACTCGTTAATCGTGGCATTCAACTAGTGGTAATATGTCAATCAATAAGCAACTGAAGTAATTACTTATTATTGTTAATATTCAATTAAAATTATTGCTGATAAAATATGTAAACGTTAAACTGTACATGTATATGTCTATTGTGCGTTTACTTATAAATAATAATAATAATACTAATAATACCATTATGATAATATGCGTAAACAAGCTGTTAATGTTGAGACGAAATCGTCGCATTTTTATTGCGCAATTTTTCGATAGTAAAAATAACGGGTTCATTGTAGTAATGGATTACTTTGTAGTAAAACCAAAATTTGAATCAACCGAAATACAGCAGTACCTACATAATAATATAGGTAATACGCAGTACATCGAATGAGATATTTTATTTCAGTGTCGTAACATTATTCGCGTACCTATACATTTGATTAAATTGGATATTTAGCGGAACGCGCTTGTTCTTATATGTCACATCGACCCGCTGTTATGTATATTATTGTGTAGTACTGTAGTGCGTTGTGTGTATACATAAAACATAATTCGTGTACGCGTCATTGATATTTGTTTTTATTGACACTATACCTATGTATAAAATGCCACATCGATCACACGTTGTATTTACAAAGCGAGTGCAAATATATAGAAGTATATACACGCATAAACAGACTCGAATTGAACAATTGATAATTGGTATTTGGTAGGTTTTCTGTTAACGTTTGCGATAGGTACCTTCAAAGACTGATTATCAATTCCTTCAAAGGGCGGGAAAAACGGCCATATAGGAACGCGCAACAAGATCGAAATTCATTTTAAGTATGCTTGTATACAATGCGAATTCGTGATCAAAAAGAATGTCTAACAAAGTTTGTCCGATTGTCATTTCACGTGCGAAAAACAATAAACATACACGACTAATTATAATGAACACATAATATGTATTGTGATAATTATTATTTGAAAAATAAAGAACATGATCTAGCGCATCAACAGGAGCTAGCCGATGAGTGACGACCATACACGCGTCTGAACGAAAATAAAAATCAATATTCGTAAGCAGAAAACGGTCGGAGTTGTTTGTCAACCGCTATATAGATAGTACAATATACACAATAGACATATATTATAATGTAATGATATTGTATAATATTATATAGGAATGCTGCAATCTAATTATAATATGCGAGTATAACCTAAATCAGAGGGCGAACAATTTTTCTAACATTACGTGTCAAAAATTATCCCACTCTTTTTCCCTGCCAGTCATTAAATAATCATAGATGTAGAAATGAGAAAAAATAATGTACTCATGGTCTCGGATTCAATTAAAAAAAAAATAAAATATAATTTAATAAACATTTTATTTTTTTGCATGCGCTCATACCATAGATAATAAAAGAATTCATAGGCTTCATTTAATTTATCGTTCTCATTCTTCCAATGGGAATCATAAGCTATTATAATATATTAATATAATTAATAAGATATAAAAATATCGTTACTGATAATTCTCCATACATATAATTGTAAAATGATAATAGATACAAATTACAAATATGGAAAAGATGACGGGATGATCCCTTGTAATCTAAATTTCTTTTAATGATCATTTAATTATAATCATTCCAGTGTCATAAACTTTCATGGCCTATCCATGTCTTTTTTATCTATGGCTCTAGCTCATACAATCCTCAACGGTTCAACGGTTTTTCGCATGCCTTGGATTTGCCATTTCTAGCTTGGATTATTTTCACATCGATTATCCGTACCGTCTGATACAATAATAATTTAGTAATAAAGAAATTTCATTACTGCTATAGACACATTTGACATTTAAATTGAGAAAAATATGTGCTCGTAGTTTTCATTACATATAGATATTAGTTTTACATTTTTAGTTATAAGTATAGTTATTTCTTTACACATCTAGAATACATAACAACAACGCGTGGATACTGGATAGAGTTATGTACGAAACAGCTGTATACATTATGTAAATTGAGAATACGTGATGAATTTTTAATCATTGTTTGATTATCCGCTCGAATCAATTATTTGAACCTCCCTGTATTTGATTCAATTATTGCAGACAATTGACTATACTGCAGCAGCTGTGCGGCAATCGATTATAATTTCTAATAAGTATATTATTATATATACGTCGATGGCGGGTCGAAACGAAAGAATCATGATTTCAATGGATCGATTAAAGTTACATGTAGTAATAATACATAATTATTATTTTTTCGATTTCACCGCATCTTTATCGACAATACGATTGCAGAGCGATGAAATTCTAAAAAAAAAAAAAATAAAAATGCCAAAAATCGAACAGCGGAAAATGTTATTGAATCTGACAAGACGACAAAATCATACCACGAAGGATATAACTAGCTCCGAGGGCTGAGATACGATTTTTTTTAAACGCTCCCTGCAAAAGTTTAAGTACGGAGGACTTTTATTACACGTCATACTACACCACAGTATATTCATAGTAGCAAAACGTCTTACACGTGAAATGTTTCGGACTGTTTTTGTACTCAACAAGCAAACTCACGGTCTTTGAGTGTATACTGTATAGCATATAATATGTACAATTGTGATACGTAGTACGAATAGCTTCTGACACAGTTCTCGGGAAGTTCGTTGTGAACGTAGTATGCCCCGGGACTCAATTTACTCGCGTAAAGTATAATTTTAGGGCACAAAGTCTCTCAATAGGTATGTATTATACTATTATATTACAGTATTTCTAAACGGCTAGTGCATGATATTATGATAGCTTAACTCCGATGGAAGGGGTTATCCCCTTCCTCCCGCTAGTACGCTACCGTATTAGTGTACTCTGCAGCTAATTTGGAGTATTTTGACTGACCAAATTATATTGAAAACTTTACCACGCCAAAACAGGAAATAAATATGTATAATATGCGTTGAGAAAACGAAAAATACAATATTCAGATTATATATTTCGTGTTTTGTTCATAGACAAAAAAAAAAATATCAATGGGCAGGTTATGACAATGAGCACATAATGACGTTTTTATAAATCTTTCATTATTCAATTTGCATGCAGCGAATATCGGAATATACATATTTTTATTAATATTGTATTCGGTGCAATATTATTTTATCAACTCATAACTTATAAGTTATAACAAAAGTGCAATTTTTCTTAGACTTTATCATAACTAGTACTGTAGAAGCACAAGGTCTATGAATTTATTCCATAAAATTCATTATCCATAGAGTTTTAATTGATGTCGCAACATTGGTTCTCGTACGGTTCAAAGTAATGAAAAATAATAGTAATAATACACTTTTGTGGTTTTCTTTACTCCATTTACAGTGTTCTTCTAATCTCTGCGTACCGAACGAGTTCTAAAAGAGCTATAAAAACCACATAATGTCCACCATCAACCCCTTTGTAATTTAATCGTGGTATAGTGCAGATATGTATTATCGTAATATTATTGTTGCACTAATAACTTTTACTTTTGCGTACAAAAGATCGTTGACAATGTTTCCGTGGTATAAATAATAGTATAATATTCAACAACTCGGATACGATTGATATCAATTTTTAACTTTAAAATTTTATTTACATGCGAATTGGAAACAATTATGACAGATTGATATATATATATTATAGATATGGACAATTTTAATTACAATATTTTTACATAAATTACATATATATATATATATACCAATATTTTATCATAATATTACATTAACACAATAATTGGTACATTATTTTTTTCACACTTTAATAATTTATGTGCATTAGATAAACAGATATCCATAAAGAAAATTCAATTAAAATATTGAAACAATACAACTATATATAAATATAAATAGTTGTAACATATTATAAGGTCGAGTCAATATAATATATAGGTAATCAATAATCACTTAATTACTAAAATAACAATTGTATAAGAACTAAAACCAAAATAATAGTATCAATTGACTCTTGTGGTGTTTGAACAGTATGGCTAATAAAACAAAATATGCTAAAAAATAGGACAAAAGATAACTAAAGACCTACGACATGAAAAAAATACAACGACGTAGGTAGTAATTCGAATTTTTTTAATAGATAAGACAGTAGAAAATAAAAGTTAAATTTGTCATCAATAGATAAACTATCAAAATAATATATTTTTTAACTACAGAAAATTGGGTTAAATGAAAGTTGTTTATTTGTTGCATTAAATGCATACTACTTAAAATAAATGTTGAATATACAAATAATGTAATATTTTACTAGTTGGATAATCAGATAGGTAATATTTTCAACATTCACTTTGAATCGTTATTTATTGTTACATAAAAATTAATGGGTGGAAGTATATTAGTACTTATTAGTTATGTGATGACATTAATTAGTATTTAAACAGATAAAAACAATTTAATTCTAAAGTTATAGTAGGCATTATAAATACTGTACCTAATACTTAATTTATTCAAGTTTGGTTTTGTTAAATCCATCAATCTGTAAAAATTGCTTGACAAATCTTACTTAGGTATATTTGCATAAGAAAAGAGTATAACTATTGTTTATAATACCAGAGGTAACGAAAAGAAAAATGTTGAGCATTACCGAATACATACGAATTAAATAATAATTTTTTTTTATAAGATGCTATAATATAGTGTACTGCTTATATATTGTACACAAATAGAAAAACACAACAGCATTAAAGTGTTTTGAAATTTTAACGTAACAAATAAATTATCTTAACAAAATAACAAATTAAGTGGTTTATTGCACATTACTTTTGTGTTAATAGGTATTAATATAAATACACCCCATTTCTAACGTTTTTGTAAATTAAATTGATTATTTAATTTATTAGACACATAATGATTAATTTTATTTACACATTAAATAATTATTTATGACATTTAAAACTCTATAAATAGGTAACTAAACAGAATTAGAATCGATATTTATTTTTGTATTACATTTTAATAAGTACAGAAAATAATATTAATAAATTTAACCAATAAATATAAACAAAAGTTATTTCTAAACAAACATATTCAGTGGATAGAAAATAATTGATATTGTTTTTTCAGTCATGTTGTTTTTTAAGTGGATGATCAATATGGGTTCTGCGAATATTTGTATTACATCAAAAAAAAAATTTTTTTGTACATTCATTTATTGTTAATGTATTTGACTATCTTAGTAAACCGGTTGTCAAAGTGTATAAATAGAGGAAAACATTTGAGAGAATAAGTTGAGATGGTCAGACGAATATTATACGGCTCTCTTTGTACGAGATAGAGACACTGAATGTCGAGAAAATTAATGTTGAAATCTAGAATGAAAGATAGAGCAAGAGAAAAAACTGAGCTAGTGATGATGAGATTGAACGGAATTGAGGGTCATATGAGGGTAGTTGGTGTACGTGTGTTAGAGAAAAAAATGGAATACCGAACTGCGTGAAGATGAAGGAAGAGAATGACCGATCTCATATTATAGTTAGTAGAGAATGCTCAAGGTGAAGAAGGAGAAAAAATATTTGATTTAATCAAGGTATTGTTTTTATTGTGGATAATAATATCGGTCGTTTTATATAATTCATGCAATTGTAGAATATATACGATTGAGTCTATCGTTTTTGGAAAATTTTACCAGTTCCACGTTTGATTAAAAACAAACCATAAAAAGAAAAATGAAATGAAAACCAATGCATTATTAATTAGAATGTATTATATGATCACGTTGCTGAGGGTAAATCATTTAGAACGCGGTTTTATGGTAGAAATGTGAGCTAAAACATAATCCGTCTGTCAATGAGAGAGTACAATATTCTTGAAAATCAGGTAGTAACAAGATTGTGTTAGAAAAAATAAGATGACGGTGGAAACTACGGAAAAAACGTCGAAAATTGTATTAATTTGTTGTTGTTGTTGTTTAATTTTCTCTAGTAAATCATTGTAGAAAATTCACGTTGTTCTGTAGTTGTTACAATGTAAGCATAATAAAAGTATTAAGGACGAATTGGATATGAAGGAGAAAAAAAAATTTAATAAACATGTCACTACATATTGTTTACATTTCTACGGAATCGTCGGCCTCTGCGATCGTGTCCAGGTTGGTCAGGTCCACTACTGACATGGACGGTTGTTCCTGCAGGACGCTACCGAACTTGATGTCGAAACAGTCGGCTGCTGTGACGGTAGACCCGATGCCGACGGTGGTGGTGATGGCGGCGGTGGCGTTCGGTTTACCAGTGGCGATGGCCACGATTTCGGGCTGCGGATACCCGTTGTGGCCAATGTAGTTGGCCATGGCCACGCCACCGCCACCGCCACTGACGATGGCCGCAGTGGAGGCAGTGGTGGTACAGCAGCGGTCATCGTCATCGTCACCACCACTACCACCACCACCACCACCCCCACCACCACCGTGGCCGTCGCAGTCGGAAGGACCGCGGCAGCCACCGTGGCGCAGTTGCGTGTGTCAGGAGTCGGTGGCGGCGGCTGCGGTGGCGGTGGTGCCGTGTGACGACGTCAGATCGCTTATGCTGCCATCGCGTCGCTGATGTCCGCCGACCACGCCGTTGACCGACGACGGCGGCTGATACAGCGTCCTGAGCTTGGTGGACACACCGTGGTGCACGATGTTGAAGCACATGGCCGTCAGCGCCATGCCGGATAGTATGTACACGGAACAGAACCATACGGTCACCGTGCTGGTGAGCGTCATCTCCAGTGGCCGCGAGTTGCCACCGTAGCCGATGGTGCTTAGCAGCATGAAGCAGAAGAACACACAGTCCAGGTACGTCTTGCCACCGTTGTCCAGCCGGTGCAGCACTGCTGCGCCGCATCCGATGTACGCGGACATGAATGCGAACCCGACCAGCAGCAGCGGCACGAAGCTCGCGCTGTCCGCGGCTGCCGCGGCCGCGGCCATCTCGGCAGCCGCGACCGACGACGTGCCAGCTGCCGTGGACGCCACGGACACCGCGGCCACCGACGAGGCAGCCATGGCGGCTGCGCGGTCGGACACCTGCTGGAACACGTCGTCCGCGTCGCCGGGTCGCACGTAATATGGCTCGAGCGCGTGTCCCGAGAACGTTTTCATGTGCATATCATATTCCTTGCGCTCGCGCTTCAGCCTCATCCGCCGTTCCTTCTCCTCCATCAGCTTCTCGTCGTAACAGCAGTATCCGCACTTGGAGCACAGACAACAGCACAACGACCTGCAACGTACGACCAAAATGTTATTATTGTATAGCCCATACAGTATAATATAGTGCAGTGGCGTCATTTGAGCTTTTTATTGTGGGGTGAGGGGAGGGAAGAGCATAGCATAAGTTTTAATCAGCTCAAGTGAAGATCTTTGATTTTTCAATTTTGAAAATACATGACTACATGATCTAAATTGTTTTTTTTTACAGCGTTAACCAACAAATCATTCAGCTAATCATTTCCCATCGTTAAGCAAGTATAGGTTTTCAGTAGTTTAAGGGAAGAAAAAAAAAAGTTTATTAGAAGCAATTATAACAGGCAAATGTAGGAGAATATTTATGGTTTCAGTAAAAACATTAGGAAGTTGATTTAAAATTTTGAAATAATTGGAAAATAGGTCATAAAGTCTATAATCTTGTTCTTCATTACGATTATTTATTAAGTTTTTCTTATACGAGAATTTAGATGGAAAAAGAAATTTATTTCTATTTCAGAATTTACTTCAAAAATTATTAGTTTTCAAACGACTATAAAGATTAAGAAAAGACAATAAATTGGGACTTTTGAAATTAAAATAATTAGGACTGGAAGATAAGAAAATATTATAACTTATAAGGAATTGTAATCATTTAGTACGAAGTATTTTTTAAAGTTATAAAAATGTGTTTGATTTTTAATAAGTAATGGCTTATGGTGAAATTACGACGACCGGCCCCTGTGAGATACTTTTCTAATCAGACAGGGATAAATGTCCATTTTATTTCCCCCTCACCCCAAATGATGCCACTGATATAGTGTTGTAACACCGATCAATCAATTATTTTTTCATAATATTATTATTATTGTTCTGTTTATAATAAAGAAGCCGGGAATTGAATAAAATAAAATATAAAAAAATTGATGCGTAGACGTGATTTGGAGAAACGGGGTGAGTTCCTAAAAATATATTACGTCACATTTCGTTCAAACAACGTGTTCAAAGTGAAATTCGAATTACGCCATGAACACGCGGTATACAGTGTAAGTAATACACTATATCACGACCGCAGCAAATCCGTCATCAAAACTATTTTCGATTGGATATATCAATTATGTTATATTTTATTGTGACCGCTACTGTGCTGTAATGTTTTCATAAATAAAAGCTTATAAAATAATAGAAATTCATCATATCGTTGTTTTAGAACTAACCGTTCCGGACGAAGGTCTGCGACGTGTAGGAGTCGCGTCGTTTATACTAGAATTGAAATGATGCAACTTATGTTTACTAAAAAAAAAATCCTCACACATTTATTTGGTCAACTCTTAACCTTACTGTTATAGCGGTGTCACATGGTCACATAAACGGTTAGATCATTATTTATGGGAGTCATATTTGGACCGAAATTTCGAGGTGGTTGACTTCTCGAATTATACTTTACCCTCAGAATCGGATCCAGGAGGCTTAAACAAGGCACAGGTTAAGCACACCATTAGTTAAAGTTAATAAAAAAATGGCGGCTCCTCGAAAATATATGGTTTATATTCATTTATTATTTAACAACAAATACTAAACATTACTGTATAATAATAAAAAAATATAATATTTTCTTATGACTATATATACCTACTAGTAATTTATAAATTTCAATAGAAAACTGTTATCCTCATCACTAGCACATCATTTTATACTAATAAATTCCAGTGATATGTAACCGTCATAGTGTATAAACGAAAAAAATTACATTAAAAAAAATGTCTTGTGGGATTTCAAAACGATGCTTTGTTAACCTAATAAAAACGGAGCTACCCCTAGATGCTCAATAACGACGCCTATATACAGGTATAAGTGCGCGTACAGTAATTCGTCATCATCATCATCATCATCAGCATCTATTCGAGGACACAAAAGAGAGGGGATAACTCTATTCTGTTAGCTAACCCTAAAAAATAATATATACTATAAATTAATTGAGTCATCCCACCTCTTCGTTTAAGGCTAGAATATTATAAACAACGTTTTAAACGCTAAGTTATGCTCATTTCTTTTAAAAGTTTTAAAAGTTTCGAGTAAGAAATAATAATTATAAATCTAAACTGCGGCCCTTATACCATTTTTAGAGCTATAACATATTTACTAAGACGTCTTCATATTCCAGTCGAGCAAATCGACCAAAAGCGTTGAGCACAAGTCCGGCATTCGTTGTGAACCGAGAACAATAAAATATGAACGTCGTTCGATTCAAGTGGCGGCAGTTGCAGCTGCCGTTTGCAGTTATTTCGAGACTTGGGAATTTGCAACAATGCGCACAATTAGTTCGCGACAACAATCACATTTTATCGTCATAATTGGTCCGACCGTAATTCTCGGAAATTCATTTTATGCGATAATTATTATTGGACATGCGTAAGTCGCAAAAGTTATAACAACACCGAATAAATTAATAATTCAATAAATGTATAATATTTATGAACGTGAAGTGATGTGTTTGAACGGTTTACTCGTGTATAAACTTTAAATTTTGAAACGAACTGATCAAAACGGAATGTACACATTTTTAAAAATCATTTTTATTCTGTTGATATTTAACATTGTACAATAGGTAATGTATACACAATGGTCACATGTTAGGGTCTCAGAGGTATTAAAAATGACTAAAATATAAATTAGATATTCAAAAAAGTAAAATATAAGTCAAACAACATAACAAGAAAAATATAAAAAGAATTTCCTTCTAAATCAATTAATAACTTTTTTAAACCTTTTTTGGATAAACTTTTCAAATGCCATTTATACAACGAAAGCGTATAATATTTATTTGTAAAAAACATAAATGTATATGAAATCTGATATAAATTATGTTATATCAAAGAAATATAATAAGCTATTTTTAAGTAATCATGGAAGCTATCATAATATAGTTTATAATGTAGTCATTATAGTAGTTACTATTGTAATAATTTATATTAATGCATTTTAAGTTTAAATTAAATTTCTTAAGTTCAATGTTTATGTGTATAGTATTATAATATACGAATAAAAGTAAATTGGTAACTTTGAAATACTATTTATCGGTATACTTCTATAAATATATTTCAATTCATTCGTTTTTATTCGTATAAGAGTGTATGATATACATAAGATAAAATATTGTTAAGCCTTCAGCATTTTGCTATTGCATTTATACTTTATAAAAACTAAAGTTTGTATGAAATTGTTAAACAAAACTTCTTTTAGTGTGTTCAAATCAAATGGTATTCATAACATGCGCCTTCCGAAAGTTTTAAATTGTTATAGGTATTTCAGGTATTTTTGTTATATATTATATTAGTGTTGAGGGGAAAGTATGTAGAGAAAAAGTGCCACATGTAAGTGTGTTGTTTTTGTTGTACACAGGTGTGTACAACAAAAAAAGGGCAGAGGAGAAAAATTAAACCCCTAAATCGTTGTACATATTACGAGACGATGAAAATAAAATGTGACGATGGTAAAGGAATTACAGTTTTAACTAACTTATATACTTTCTGTTATCGCGAAAATTGGAAAGTATAAATTCGTTCTGCTCCGTCGACTTTTTGAAAACGAATTGGTGCAGTGCATGCGACATTGATAAAGGTATATAAGCTATACGATAATAAAATAAATATTTATTATTTATTATTTTGCATTAGTGCGCTGATGTAACGGTCGGCTTAATTTTGTTTTACATATTCGGTGTTATGGAAACCGTTTAACACCAAACTGATTTTTGAATGAAATTATTTCAAATGTTACCAAGTTTATTTACGTATAGTAATAAAATATGTACCAACTGTAATCATAGTAATAATAATAATATGACCGACGAAGCGTTATTAAATTTATATTATAATATAATATTATACATATTTTTCGACTCGACCGCGGCATTTGAATTTGATTGAACGTGTCCATCATTAAACACGCGTACACGATGTATTTCATTAGTGACCGCAGCCATCAACATAAACTGAATAAACAGTGACATATGTATTAATTACCTAGTAAATATTCCTCGGGCGCACCACGCTAATAGGCCGCCGATGCTCGACAAGTACACCAACATCAATGGGATGCCAATCAGCGCGTACACCATTGTAACCATTTTACCTATAGCCGTTTTCGGAGTGATGTTTCCGTAACCTGTAAACAATAACATAAAACATTGTTATTATAATATTATTATCATACACGTGCACTCATAGGCGCCATGTACAGGGGGCTTTAGGGTTACAGCCCCCTCTCCATGAGATTGATAAACTGGAGCTCAGCCCCCCATGATTCTCATATAAAAAAATCAATATTTGTTATTTACATTCACAAAATATTAATTTTATTTTTAACTAATTTTGTCTTGTGATTTTGCATGATATTAATATTATTAAAAATTAAAATATTATAACATACAAAACAACAAATAACTATATTTTATTAATTATTTAACGAAAAATTTAAGGAAAATAAAAATAATAATATATGGTAAGAGATAAAACAGTACATGAGTTTATAAAATAATGAGCCCCCCATGATATTTTCAAAACCTGGCACCTTTGCGGTGTACTAATAACGACGCGCTGCCCGTCGCCGGGATAATAAACGGTGGTGGAAAAATCGTCCCTGACCGTCGAACGTGATGATTCGGATCAGATGCGGAAAAAGTGTTAGCGATAAAAACACGCTGGTCGTGCGAACATTATACCGCGCACTACACACCGTGATTCGTGTAGACGGACAATAACCAATTTTGTTAAGAACCGTAATCGTGGCAACGAGACTCGAAGAAATGACTAGGATTTAGTTGTCGATTACATAACTCACAGCGCATACCGATTTCACATAATAATATATAAAATATAAATCATCTTGGGTGACGGTTTAGCGGCTACAATCGAGAATCATCGTATATAATATTGTTCTTTCTCACAAAATTTTATGTTATAAAATAATAGCTCTTGTTTGGCCAAGTGCGTACAACTTGTTGATAAAAGTTTCGTAATCTCGTGTACCATTTGATTCTAAAGCTATTTCAAACACAACAAATTAAACAATCGTAATAAGCGAATTAATATTTTCGTTAAAATTACACAAATTACAAATACTCAATCATATTTTATATGAAGAATAAAACAGCTGAATGTTTATTTTGCGACTCTTAAATGATACATTTTTGTTAATATTGTTATTTATTCGTACGAAATTGTGTACAAATAATATGTGTAGAAAATTCACTTTGAAACTTCAATTTGTAATTGTTTGATATTTGGCATTTAAGCAAAATAAATAATAAACAAACAATTTATAAATGGGTATTAAAAATATTATTATTGTTTGACTTATAGGGTTGTGATGGTTCACAAAGGTTATATCATTATTTTAGGTGCATTTAATCCTGGCGTCAAACTTATTTAATATATCTTTTATGAAATTGAAAATACCCAAGGGATAATTAGTTTTTGTTAATTATGAAGTATATTTGTCCAATGTTTTAATCAATGTACCTATACGAACATTGTAGAAATAACATTGTAATATGTACATGATATATCATTATATTTCTATCTACTTATCAGAAATAAAATATGATTTATTTCATGATAATATATTATTTATATTAATATAATTACAAATATAATCATACGTTATACGTATAGTTAGGTTTTGAGAAGTTATAGTCACGATTCATGTAATTGAATAATATTTTTACTATTAAACATCAATATTTATATTGGTGAAAATGTTTGTTTAAAAACTTTGAGGTGTTATTTAATTTAAAATATTAAAATATTAAATTGTTTTTTATTTTTGAACAATTATATTAATGTAAATTGGTGAAATAATTAATCTGATCATTTACGATAAAATAATGGTTTGCCAGAGACGTTTTGAAAAGTTTTTCTATTATGTGTATTAGCCTTTATGTTTAAAAGAACAAGAAAAACATTCGTAGTTGTTGAAAATATTTATACTAGGACATTTTTAAATATTTTTAAGCTATCTCGATAATAATAGAGCAATTTAATTTTCTTTTAGATCTTATGGTCGGTCAACAACCTTCCAAGATATTTCGGTAGTTGAAGTGTCACGATTCGTATTCGGGCCAAAAAACAATTTTTAGTGATTAAATAAAATTGTTCGTATCTTTCGGTTCGTAAAGAATACACGTTATCCACTTATCACATGCGCATTGTAGATCTATATGTAATTACATTTTTTGTTGAGAAATCCGAGGAATTTAATTGAATGTTGCAACAAGGAGTAGTTTGTATTGCCAATTCTGTAAAGGTTTTAGATTTTCTACTACTTATTAAATTTATTAACTTTTGAACTTATTAAACCTATTAACACTCATGCAACATTGCAACATCTGCGCACATCTTCGGTTTGACGTAACTTTTTTGTATAGAAGGTTATACTGAAAATATATCAGAAATTAGAATCAGTTGTCATTCAACTAATTCAGTTAATTTGGCAATCCAACAATAAATATGGACTATGGTCGATAAGATTACTCTAACATATTTTCCTATGACTCTCCGAATAACATCTTGCAAATAAAATAAAATTGGCGAATAATGCGACTCATATAATAATTACTGTATGGTGCGTTTTTTAAACTTGTTGACCAAAAACGGTCATTACATATCTATAGTGTGTATATTATTATTACATGTACCGGTGTAAAATATTCTTTCATGCCACCATAATAACGTCTGTTAAATAATTTTTCAATACTAGAATTTTTATGTGTAAACTCTTATTATTTACTAGGCTTAAATATTTAAATATTTCACCAACAGAATTTTAAAAATGTTTTTTTTTTCCCGTTGTTTGTTTATTTCACATTATTAATAACAATACGTGTAATCATAAATGTATAGTACTGCAGGCTTACGAGTACGTGTGAAAAAATATACTTCAGTTGATTGTATTTGCTAGAAGTGTCGTAAATTGTAGTTCCATATTCATGCATAATTTATTTTTATACTTTTAGTTTGAAAATTGGTTTTTCCATAGCCTTTACATGGAATTTGTTCACTTTTATGTGTGTCACTTCGTTTTACAGTGAAAAGGTTTAAAATATCGATCAATTATTCATATATTTATTAAGTCAATTTCAAATTAACATAATTTTTATCAATAAATTTTAAAGAAAATAAAAAATGTTTAAGATATGATTAATTTTATTATACAAAATAAAGTTTATTTATTTTCTTACGGATTGATTTTAACTATTTATAATACTTAATGAAACTTTTTGGTTTAGATAAAATGTCGAAGTTTACTTTTAAGATATTTGTTTGATATACGTACAGATTCTGTATTATGAAAATATTAATTAAATAAATGTTTGATTTTTCTAACAAATTAACTTTATAGAAACAATGCATGAAAATATTGAATTTTTAAGTAGTAAAATTCATAGCCACTTATATTACTATTGCTCAGAAAGCTACAAATTCCATTTTTATAAAATTCTTAATGATGATATGCAAAAGTATATTGCGTGGAAATGTGTAAGTGTTTGTACAATTACCAACAGCAAATAGTTGAGTTTCTCTCAATAAAAGAAACATAGTTTCTTTATGTTATTTATCAAGGGACTATCAATCATTGTGCTCAGTGGCGCAAAGAGTATTTTTAAACCGTGTCGTGAATTCAATTCTACCTACCCACCCACCTCATAATTTAGTATAATTCATGGAAATTGGATTGTTTTTTTATTCTTAGTTCTGTCTTTTTAACTTAAAACTGTATAATACAATTTTTGTGGACAATATCTAATCAAAAGAGGTCACCATAGTACATAGAATGTGCGCCACTGATTGTGCTTACATTTAAATAAAAGTAATTTAAAGTATCTTCTAATGTACGTTACACAAAAATAAGCTGTAAACATAACCATAGGCGCAACTAGAGCTTTTATTTTGAGGGGGCTAAAAATATCAAGACCACACAGACCCGTGGGGGCTACGCCCCCATACCCCTTATTCCTCCATAATACACATTAATGATACATATACACAAATTCAACTCAATAATTTTAATAAAAGTTTTTTGTCTTTTATACAATACACTTCTAAAATATCTTCATCACTTAACGAGTTAACAACATCTCTTTCGATATTCAATACTACCAAATTTGTGAAACGGTCTTGTAGCATACTGGTTCGTAACCAATTTTTGATACGCCTCATAGAAGAAAAGGATCGTTCGCAAGTTTCTGGCTTAGGGAATACTTATTGCTACTTGTAACAACTTATAAAAATTGGGATAAACATGTTTTTCGATCACTTTGCTAATATCATTAATATCAAAATCCGGTTTGATAGTAATCATGCA